>JAYJMA010140498.1:0-15179 GCA_036873895.1 Parotocinclus cabessadecuia | reverse complement strand
GTGGGTTGGAACCAGAACTGGTACCAAAATAAGTTAGGCATGTAATAAACCCAGAATCTATTAAAAGATCATATTTGTGCAAGTGTAGCATGGGTCTCTGGCAGCACTAACTATAACAGCATAGCTAGATAAGGAAGAACTAGAATGTAACACAAACAAGAGGGATCACATGAGACATCAGCAGTCAACATCTTCAACACCCAACAAACCTGAGGTATCGCTTGATAGATGAAGGTAATAACCCCACATCCGAGATCACGAGGACAGGACCAGGGGATTGATCACATGCATATGGCTTTTCTCTCGGTCATTACCAATCATGCCTCTGTGATGCTAATGTTGTCTGGAAGGTACAGCTGGGACTTGAGCTGCTGCCATGATTGTGATACGTTAGTTATTTGGATCACTGTCATATTAAAAGATTTAACTCTGGCCCAGTTCTTAACCAAGGTATCAAGATTTTCCTGTACAATCTCATAGTGCTTTGTAGAAAAGCAGCACCACAGATCCTCCATCATGCTTAACCTTTGGTACCAGGGTTTTTATACTTCTCCATCTTTTCAGACCAGTCCCACATTGAGTGACTTTGTTTGATCTGATGACAGAACCCAGCTCAAGTAAAATTCCAGTAGAATCTCATGAATTCCAGGTGCTTGCATTTGTGGTTAGATGAAAGAAAAGGCGTTCTTTGGGCATTCCTTCCAAATAGCTTGTTGCAGTGGAGAGAGCGCTCTGGCATGATATGAGGCACTTGGGCATAGTGTGATTATGCCCTTAGTTTGTACTACAAGACTATCTGTTGTTGTATGATGGAGAGTTGGCTTTATATTGTATACTGTACATTCAGAGATAATGGAGTAATGATACAAATATAGCATAATTTCACAATTACCGAATGAGATGATGATGTAGGGTTTTTAAATGGTGTATTTTACCTTTACTGACTGTCCATTGTACGCTCATGCTTTTTCAGCCTTTCAGTGTGGTTCCAAACAGAGCAAGACCAAGCAATCTACCAGAAATCATACAGGCAGTCCTGATTGATGGAGCACAAACACTCACCCCTGGCAGGTACTCAGTTTGAGAATATCACAGATAGAGTCAAACACAGTTCACACATTGGGAACCTGCCAGTTTAAATCTCAACGATGCTACATCACTGACCAATGATGTAGTTCTAACCAAGTTCTGTTAAGGTGTTTTTGCAATCAGCGTCTAATAACAGGCTATTACTATTTAGCTCCATGTAAGCACAGATCTAATCACGTCATCACCCTGTTCTTTTTGCCTTTGTTATAACATTCCTATAGCGCTTGGTCTAATCGCTGTGTAGCTCAAGTGTAAAAGTCCTATTCACACCATTTATATGACAGTACTTATTAAATGATCTTATTACTTGTAGAGCATGGGTGTTAATTTAAGACCGCAGATTTACAGCAGATCAAAACGAATGCTCAAGGAAGTTCACAGCCTTGCTATGAAAAAACCCTGCCATCGTGGCACAGTGATGAGAAGAAAAAACGATGATTCTGCTTGGTCAGGAGATTGATGTGTCAGCGTGGTTTTCGGACTAAATGATTGTCAACTAAATTACAAGGTGGACAAGGAAGGAAAAACCAAGCAGCTAAGAGAAGAAATCTGGGCACATTTGCATGCATGTGTGTTTGCAAGAGAGAGAGAGATTTTTAATTGTCTAGCCAATGTGGTCAGTGTGGCAGTCTGAAACGGTAATCTGAGAGCAGCTATGGACCCGCAAAAGCCTTATTAGCATGGGCCAGCACAGGGATCATGAACAAGCCTCCGCCTAACCTCTCCCTTCCTCAGGAAATGGCTTAGATGATAGCAGAGGGGAATGAGGTAGTGAGAAATTGAGTTTAGAACACAAAGATGAAGTGTTAATAGCACCAATGACAGATGGGTGGCATAGGGAGCTGCTTTAGCGTTGGAAAGCCCCAACATAGTTTTCGAGAGCAGAAGCACTCTTCCTGCTGTGCAGTACAGACGCATCTTTTGAAGAAAATATGTTCAAACAGAACAGAATAACCACAGCTAATGGCTAACGAAGCTTCAGAACTCCAAAGGATTTAGCAATGTCTTAGAACAACAGAATAAGGTAATACTAAGGGAAGTTTGTTTGTTTTTTTTTTTAATATGTAGATTTGGTTAAAGAAAAACCACTTATATCTTTAAGCTCACTGCCTGATCCAGAATACATCTAGATCCAGAATCTCTTTATCAGAGTACAACCAGAAAATACAGAAAATATCTATGCACTATTTAAAAAATCTATATTCCACAGTGGCAAGTATTTAGTGTGACCTCCTTTTCTGCTTGAGCAGTAGAAGCATCTGGTAGCTACACTGGAATGCCCAGTTACACTTATAAGGTCTCAAGAAAGTTGATCAAGAATGATCTATTTAGGAGGGTAGCAGCCATGTACCTATTTTTAATGAAAGGGCAACAGGGTAATATATGCTAAAGCTTCACAAAGAAATAAAAATCAGTGGAAAAGAGTTTTATAAAGGTGACAAATCCAAGTTTTCAATCATAATTTGGTCATTCTAACATAAACAAATCTAATGGTACTTATATGAAATAGAAATAACGTTTTTAAAAAGCCCATCTTTTTCATATTTTATCTAAAAACAAAACAAATGTTTGATTAAAACTAAAAGAAAAAGAAAACTGACCTCCAGGAGCATGCATAGACACTCACAAAGCTCATCATACATTATATTACATGTACTGTAAGCAGAATGAAATTGTTAGCATCATTTTTGGAAATTAATTACCACATATTGCCCCATAACACTAACCACAACCCCTGTGAATGGATTTTACGTTTAATGTTATTGGGTAAGGCTTATGTGTAAAAACACCACAAACAAAAATCACACCACTATTTACGGTGATACTTGCTGGGAGATCGCCAGTAAATGCAGCCTGGTAATTATCTATGTTTTAAAGGTTAAATCTGAGATACAAGCCTCAGAGGGTTAAACCGACAACAAGAGGATGAAGTCAGTTTTTTCATCCTATCCACATACACAGTCGGATGGGGGGATTTAACCAGAGTGAAACATAACCAGAGTGAATTTAACAGTGTGTAATATAGTCACCTACCTAATAGCATGTAATACCTCCTTGAATTCTGACAAGAATCTGAGACTGGGATTTTTACCCCTGCTGGTAGACCCAAATGACCATTTTCTTCAATTCACCTGCAAATTCAGATACTTCCTTCACATTGTATTAAATTAAATCACTCCTTTTTTGCCGATCATTCGCATCTGCTTTGTGAGCTATTTTCCACACACTGAATGAGGCATCCGTTGCACTGTACCACCTCTTCTCATCTCTGTCACAGACCCCATAGGTATTTATAGCTTGTGCAGTAAGGTCTAGCACATGTCAGCCAATGTTTTAGTCAGTGCTAACAATGCCATGGGGAACATCAGTGCAAATCAACATGCAATGCAACTTTTACATAAGACTCATAATACTATTGTTTTCTGACCACAAACATCACTAGGCTTTAGGTTAGAGGATGACTACCACAAACTGAACAGATGAGCTGCTGTCTCTGACTTTACATCTGCAAGATGGAGCAATGTGGTAGATGTGTCCAATAGAGTGTACAGTGAGTAAACAGTGGTAAAAACTTCAGCAGCACTGCTGTGTCTGATCCAATTATACCAGCAGCACACCAGTGTCAATGCAGTGTCGAAAAAGATCTACCACCAAAGCACCTGACCTGTAGTGATCCTGTGCGGCCAATGAATACTAAAGAATGGAAATATAATAAAAAGGAAAGAAAAAAAGTATGTAGAAAAAGAGATGGACTACAGTTTCTAGAACTACATAATGTTAATTGGTATGTGGAATTGAGAAAATGGACACTGAGTTTAGAAACAAAGAGGTGTAACTAAATAAGATGATCAGTGAGTGTGTATACAGTAATAATTGGTGGACCACTGGTTAATGAACACTAATAAACTGTAGTAGAACTGTAACGATGTTTTAAATCAATGTGTAACACAACATCACCTTTGTGCATATTCTACATGTAACCAGGTCCTGTGTCTGTCCTTCTTTGGTCATGCCTCCATTTGGCTTGTTACTGAGTCTGGGTCAGCTTGGCCTGTTTTGAGGTAAACACAGCTCGGGTCACTGATAGGGCTATGTTGGGTAAACGCCAGACCTGTGAGGATGGATATGGGTTTTGTTAAGTAGACTTGAGGACAAGCCGTAATGGGAGGTGTTAAAAAGAGCACATGAGAAGATTTCACATAGTGACTGAAAACTGATCCACACCTTTTCAGATTGTGCAGATCCTATCACGTGGTAAAGGGAGGGTTGACAGACTGGTCACCACAAAACTTGTGAGCGGAGGGCAGACAGGACATCATCTTTTTTTACGTATCAGAGATGAATGAAACATGTCCGTTCAAAACAACATGTGAAATACATAGTCCCTCTATAATTAGGTGGGTTTCAAATCTTCCCCAACATCAGTGTGTGCTATTTTAGTTGTGTTCTCTATTATCTGGAGAGAAACAGAAAGAAGGGGAGGAAGAAAGATTTCTGTATAATGTTACAAGCCAAACGTCTCTTCTCCAATATTCTTTCCATGTGCAGCTAAGCTTTTCTATGTATAGCCAAAACAGCACCATTTCAGATGCAATGCCAAAATAGTGTGGGATTATCTGTGTATCTGCTGCATGTATGGTCACGCACACATTGCTATTCATGTAAACCCAAATTCAAGACCATGAATCATATTGTGTCTGATGCAATGTTTGAACCACTAACAATACAAAGGTTCCATTTTACAGGTCTCATTTTAGCATGCCTTTTGTTGTACCCTCCCCCTCTCGCACAGCCATACAGCCCTGAAAGAAACTAAAATCAAAGCAAAAGCATGGGTATTCATAACACAGAACTTGCAAGTTCAGAATGAAGCAGAAGAATGCCTCTGACATGTGAAACAAGTCAGAGCTCTTTTCTTTTATACTTTCTAATGGCAGCGCTAATGAAACTCATTTAACCCTCAAACGGGCTGAAGTCAAAGTCAGAATTAGTTTTAGATTTGTATAGCACTTTTTACTTTAAAGAAACAGCTTTACAAATATGATCCACAACTGAGCAAACATAGTGGTAGTGGCAAGGAAAGACTCTAAATGTGATGAGGAAGAAACCTTGGGACGACCAATTCTGAAGAAAGGACCCAACCATCTTAAGCAACCTAAATGTTACATGTAAGAAATAAGCTAAATCAAATAGTAAATGTACCGTATTATAACTGCTTAAATACAGAGAAAATAAATTGAGCAATTAAACTAGATATATATATTACAAATAAAGAAATACAATATATGAAATATAAGCATCTATTATATATTTCTCTATTTATCACATTCACTTTAATGATTAAGTTCATTTTATATGTATTAAAGTAGTTATTATACAATTACCATTGAATTCATTTAATAAATAGAGAATATTCCATTGTGGTGAATGCATAAAATAGAGAATACATTACAACTCTATATAAATTAGAGAATACATTACAACTGTATATAAAATAGAGAATACATTACAACTGTATATAAATTAGAGAATACAGTACAACTGTATATAAAATAGAGAATACATTACAACTGTATATAAATTAGAGAATACAGTACAACTGTATATAAATTAGAGAATACAGTACAACTGTGTATAAAATGGAAAATCTCTTGGCATTGTTTTGACAATTGTACAAATATTAACACTGAGCACCACAACATTCATGAATTTACTGTCATAACAATGGCTGAGTACAAAAATTGGTACAGTTGTCCATGGATGCTCAAGTCCCTTATATAAAATTATCATAATATTTGCATACAGCCTCTGCACATCCTCCTGTATCCTTTAAATAATCTCTAGATTACATTATTTAGCAAATGCCCAGAGCAACAAGTGATACAACTGCAATACAACCAATTATGGTTTAATGGCTTTGTCCAAGAGGCCAACAACCGAGCTCTGACAGACTTCTGGACCTTTTGATCCATAATCCAATACCTTAACCACTAGGCTACCACAGTACCCAGACTAGTTCTAATATCTAATCTGATTTTTTTATTTAAAAAAAACCTCAGTCCTACTTATAACAACGTCTAGATTTTGTAACGGTTGGTAGAAAATGATTTAGGATTTGAACTGATTGGTTGTTTATTTATTTATAACTGTGTTACCTGTAAAGGCAAACTGACATTCTAAAATTAGAATGAATCATTCGCTTAAGTTTGACTTAGTCACTTTAGTGTAAAAAATAACATCAAATATACTCAATGTGGCTATACAAATAAAGTCACTTGATAAATATTCAGGTCATTAGGAGGTGGTTAAAGGTGAATTAGGTTAAAAGTGAATGTGATGTTAGATACTAAACAAAAGCTGAAAAGACCATTTTTTGTAAAAATAAATAAATAAATAAATAAAAATAAAAAATAAAAGGAAACACATCTAAACCGAGAATTTAAAATAATAACCACTCTACACTCTGGGCTTACCTTACTTACCTTACCTTACCTTACCTTACCTTACTTATATAGGGCTTACCTAAGAAAATACATAGCACTTTATGCAAAGGTAAATAAACAGGGATGTGGGAATTACTCGAGACCCAGTTCATACTACACACTCAATCGGTTTAAATTTTATTGCTGCATAACTGCATTAACAGGGAAACTGATGAGTGTAAAGTACGACAAAGAATCTTGTCAACTAACAAAAGGAGGACTCAAACATGGCTCTATTCAGCTCCTAAACTTCACAAGTGTGTTTGCAGAAACACAAAGGTGTTTTGTGCGAGCATACGCACACCAGGTAAGTGACATCACCCTGTGCAACTGAAGCGAATGAGGATTAACCACTTTGTGTGTGTGTGTGTGTGCTTGGTTATGGGTGACCTCACTGATTGTAGCTTTACCTCAGTGTGTATCACTTTCTCCCACAGGAATGAGTAAATTCCACCTCATCACGGTACAGTGGATTTTTATAACCAATTATCCTTACATAGTGCAGCAATAACATGCAGTGCTACCACAACAGAAGCACAACGACATGGTGCAACATGAGCTCCACACACACACACACACACACACAGACACACACACACACACAAATCAGTACAGATTGGTTTCTCTAGTTTGAAAAATGAAGTACAAATTGGCTGCACATAAACAATAAAGAAAATTAGAACCTGTCAGCAGAAGGGGTGTCTCACAGTCTGTACCTCGTCGATTTTGTACCCATGAAGGTCCCTTGTTGATTACCACTGACCTCTTAAGCATTTGTAGCCTGTTAAATGTCTCATCTTGCTTCTCATCTTGTACCCTGTGCTGCTGGTTGGCCTCAAACCCCCATCATCCTGAATAGAATTATGAAAATGAAAATGAATGAACTGACTTTTCTATGTTAGCACTGGGTATGATTGATATATAGGACTGTGCAAAAGTATTAGGTCACTATTAGATTGGATATACTATTGCTTTAGTAGTGGTATAATGACCAAATAGAATTATTACAGAATGTTTGTATGCAATATTTTAAAACAAACCGTTAGAAAACAGCTTCTACTGGCTATAGTGGCAAATATTTAGTGTGACCTCCCCTTACAGTTGAGCAATAGCAGATTCTGGGAGCTTCATTGGGACGCCATGTTGACCTTTCTACAGTCGGAAGAAGCTTGGTCAACAATGTTTTTTTGAAAGGGCAGCAGCCAAGAAACCAGGAACAGTGTGAAAAGATTGCAAATACTGCTAAAACCACTAATCTTATGGTGACCTAAGACTTTTGCACAGTACTATACACATTACTTGTGCACTATTTCTATCAAATTGCTATTATACATTGATTACTATAAAAAAAACCGAACTATTGGAACCAGAAACATTTAATTGCTTTAATGGGATACTATCAAAAAAGCATGATTTTGGTGACTGTTCAAGGCACCAACAAGGCCTAATGATATAAATAAATACCAAGATATGGTAAATATCATGTTATGTTTGCACAGTTACCATGAGCAGCATTATCACATTGATAAGCATTTTATGTCACAACCCTAAAAACTTTTAAAAAAGAGAATCACTGCTCTATGAAATGAATATTCTCACAGGACAAAATAATTAGACACCTGTGACTGAAGCATGCCTAATAGGTACATAATATCCGCCATGAATTTCCTGGAGACTGGGATTTTTGCCACTGCAGGTGGACTCATATGACAGTATGCACTAAAACACCTGCAAATTCAGCTATTTCCTTCACACTATGGAATTTGGTACACCCAAATGCAATCCATTTTTTCCTGTTAAGATAGCTCTTGTTTTTAAATGCACACTGGCAAAATACCCTTCTGCATAACCACATAAACATACTTGTGCATGTACTGAAGCAGTCTAATAATTAGGTAGAGGCAGTGTGTATATGGCGAGTGCTCAGAGCAGATGTAGGCTGTGTGCCACACAGTCATTGTGTTTCTGACATGAATATCTGCCATGAAAATCTATTACAAGTAGCTTAGTCACTATGCACAGGTGATTTCAGTTTACGTAATTGTTTACTTTTGTGGACCTGTGATGAATGTGTGAAAGTGTTTACCGTATTCCGTCAGATCCCAGTATAGGTGTGACTGTGTACACGCGTGTGTATAATGAAGGATTTATTATAGATGTGGCTTTAGATTTGTAGACATCCCTTCCAATGATCTACTATTTCAGTAACACTCATGTATAACACATTTATGACATAAAGCAGACATTTCTGGATTCTCCATAGACAAACAGTTGTTGTCATACTGTTTTGAAACTAGTGATCCAGAATTGCTTGTTAACTGGCCAGCACAGAACCTCAACTCTATCGAAGCTTAAAATGCACTGAAATGCCAAAAGTTAACCAGGGCTTATTGTCTAACATCAAAAACAGTCATGCTCCAAAAGTGGAAAAAAGAACAAATACTGATGTTTTGGATGTAATTTTATGGATATAATCTTGTGAGTAGAGCCAACAAACTTCCACACAAACTGCTCTCCTGACTTTCACATTCATACTCACAGAATTTATATTTAAATCCAATCCTACTTACTTCTTATTATAAATCCTGCTGCCAAAAATGTACTTATGTTCATAGCTGAGGATTGGCTAAATGGCCAAAAATGCTGTATGTTACCACCTTATTCTTAAGTACATAGTATCTAGTGGGTAGACATCCACATTTCGAAACTTGATTTCCATTCATGCTTCAAGTTCAGTAGAACCACTGGAATTTACCCTGCTCTAGGAAATAGTTCAGATAACGAGAGCCTATTATGAATTATTTAATTTATGAATTAGGACCCCTAGCTGGGTCCTTTATACAGGTATGTCCCAGTTAACATCAGATCGATGACAAAAATGGACACTAATGAGACAATTCTATAGTCACACAGCACAAGGCTATTTTAATGTAAATATAAAGGGTAATTTTACAAAAAAAAAACTGTATGCAAATGATACATTAATGCTGCTTTTTGTTTTGTTTTGTTTGACGGAAGCCAAAAATGCATCAATAGAGAGTATTATGAACACTTCACGTGTACGAGTAAATGTCAACCATTTTATTTAGTTACAGGTGAGAGAGAATATACAAGCAGTGGGAGGACAAAAAAGAGTACTATACTGCTCAGAAAAATTAGGGAATTTTTGTGAGCAGTGTACTTACAACAGGACATCAACAAAGTAAGAACAAATGTGTTCAAAAGTTCAAATGTGACCTAACGAGAATGACTGGTAAGGTAGTGACCTTTCGAGTGAATTAAAGACTTTTGCTCTTTAACTCCCACCACTGCTCATTGTTTGGGAATTGGACTGGGATTTGCCTTTATAATAACACCAGTGTCTTGTTTATTACGTGTGCATGTATAACATGATATTAGTTTCCATTATCTCACAATTAATCACTTAACATAACAAATATGAGGCTGTAGTATGTTACTAAATATGTTATAATGGGAATTAGGATAATGTGAATTCTGATAGCAAAGTTCGACTTTTTCTAATGTTCTAACATCCTGTCTTCCAAAGCTTTATCACGCAGAGGTAAGATGGCCTTAAGAGTAGACCTCTAGTCAAGCCAGAGGAACTCATTTCTTTGTGGAGCTTACTCTGTGTCGAAACAGAGAAGGGCCTGTTCTAAACTGTTGGCACACAATTCTCTTATGTAACTGTAATCTGTGGCTCATGGCAAAACATGAAAACAGCCTCAGACCATTTTTCAGCTGATTCAACCCAAACCTTGTCACACCGCCATATGGCAAAGAAAAAAAAATAAAAAACAAAACAGAATTCCACTGCTTCAAAGTCCAATGCTTTACACAATTCCAGCATGAATGCTTGCCGATTTTAACATACTAATTGCTTCAGTAGTCATACTGTATAGGCTTATTTGGCTGCTTAAAGCCTAAGAGGTGTCAAACATTCTGACTATAAATAGCACATATAGTTGAACAGGGCAGTCCTAGTAGGACAGACATTTAATAAACTGACTTGTCATACTGTGATAGTGCTATTCTTTAGTCCCACCTATTCTACTGCTAATGTTTGTCTAAGTAGATTGCATGACTGTATGCTTCATTTCCTGCAGCTGTTACATTTGGCCGTCAACGTTTCAATGCATTCTTGTATTCCAGGATTAGTGTTCAGCACTTATGCTTTTCACGAGGATTTATGTGTGAGAATCTAATCTAAAGTTGAACTGTTACAAAAGCAGGAGCTAGTGGAAATCATTTGGACTGTTTTCCTACTGTCTTGATCATGATAGGTTCAGAGAATATCTCAGTATTCACTGGACGCACATGAAAGTACATCCCGGACTGTAAGAGTCGTCCAGCCTCCTCTCCCTGAGGCACAGCCAATCGTGCCTGTATGACACCTGACCTGGCCAGACGGAAATATCATAGTGCTGGGCTAGGGAACTGCTGCTCAGCTACCTGAGCACCTTAGATTTGACTATGCATAAAAACAATACAGGTTTATACAGTTCTGTTTTATTGTTGGTTTACGTTACAATTAAGAATAATTAAGCATAAGAGGTGATAACAGTTGCAAAAAATCCAGATCCGTTTAATGAAAACACCTTTGTTGGGAGAATGCTCTAACTCTCAAATGATCGAAGATTACAAATGACTGTTCCTTCTTTAATAAAACTGGTTTTTGATGACGCACAGATTGCTGTCAACTGAAAGCAACCGTACACTTCAGTTTGTGTCTAAAGACAAGCATAAAACCTGCTGATTGTTAAAAGGCAGACAGTGGAAAGATGATATGATAATAGTGGTGTGTATGTGTTTGTGTGTCTGTGCGTGTGTCTGTGTGTGTGTGTGTGTGTGAGTTTGAACATGAGCGAGAGATAGGGGAGGGTTGTGGGGAAGTCCATGAAGATAAGATGTCAGGTGACCAGAGAACACATTTTGGACCATGATGTCACAATGACACTGATACGAGTACACTCTTAGCAGTCCATTGTTCTCTGGGAGATTCTAATAGAAACAACTGTGTGACATAAGCTTTTTCCTCAAGCTGGCCACAGAAACAGACTAAATGTGGCTCCTCAATGTTCTGCAGTCAGATCATACCCATGATGGAGGGTATTTTAAATTTTTCCACACTCTCACAACTATCCCGAGTACAAGTAGAGCAGAGACCACTGCCAAAAATAAGAACAGCTATAATAAACAGCAGCAAGCTTCTGTATTAACTGATACAGATCCTTTAACAAGGAACAAGATGTATTTCCAAGACATGAACAAAAAACAGTAAAGTCTAAAAACGCACCACTTTGAACAAGCTCAACAGTTAAAGAAGTATGTCAGAACAGAAATGTGTTTGATCAAAACATTTAATGGAAGTCCAGATCCACTGGTTCAGGGATAAGAGTCCACTGATGGAAATGGCTTCTGGCCTAAGTTAAAATCTCATATGAGGCTTCCAGTGTTAATGTTTGTATATGCATTTATGAAATGCTGCACTGGTGTCCAGACTGTCACTCTCGATTACAGGTTAGGCTCCAAATCATCTCAAATGACCCAGAATAAGCAGTGGTAAAACAGGATGATTTGCTTTGATTATAATCGTCTAAAATTATGGTTCCCAACCTTGGGCCCATCAAACATCTTGGGGGGTGCTCGTGTCTGCTCCTAAGTACTCTGAGTTTGTCAAATTTGCATTTTGCAAGAATGTGAAACACAATTAAAATAACACACAAAAATTACTACTTTAAAATATATTTAATAAGCTTATTCGTCGTTTAGCTTTGTTGTTCGTTTTCGTTTTAGATTTTTAGCTAATTGATTAGGTGTCTTGAAAAAAGAAAGGGAGTGAATATAAAAAATATGAACATTTTACTATAAAGGAAAAAATATATATAATGCAATGAATCATGTTATTCTTTTGCTATGTGTATGGGTAGGCTGCCAGGGGGCGCAGCTTTTTTTAGACAGAGGGTGTTGGGAGGGGATAAAAAGCATGTGACATACTTATTAATACATACATTTTATTTAACAAACATAAAGTTATTACAATCTACTCACAGTTTGTGTTACCATGACAGCTCACCACATCTACTTGCATTATATAAGGAACTGCCCAATGCATTTATATATGTAGACATGGTCAAGATGAGCCACTAAAGTTCAAACCAAGAATTAGAATTAGGAAGAAATGTAATTTAATTGACTTTGAATGTGGCATGGTTGTTGGTACTAGACAGAAATTTCACCAATAAAATACAACGTTTTGCATCTCATTTGCATTATAGAACAACTTTCTTTGACTTTTTGTTTGCTTTTCTAATGTTCATGTTTAATTTTAAAAAAAGATCAAACGCTATAACCCAATTTTTGGAGCATTTTATATACATATATAAAACATCATTTCAGCACATCTCTCCCCTAAACATTTTATAAAGATGGGGCTCTTCACATCATGTCATTTAACAGAGTGCATATGCAGGACAAGTCATATTAGTAGCCGGATGAGCGGATCGATGGCTTGATGAAAGGCTTTGAAGTTGGTCACACACACCATCGAAAGAGCACACAGGACATTAAGCTCTGGCAAATTGTAGGTCAAACAGCTGAAGCTCCCCTTTCTATTTTCCTCCCACTTTCCTTTTATTTTCTGTCATTTATGTTCTCTTTCCATGGGGGTTTACCTAGAGAGTGAAGCAGGTAAAGATTGGTTCATAAAAATGTGAAAGTTCTCAGAGCTTTTTTTCTGTTGCAAGTCTCTCTCAGTGGCATGAGAACATTAACATGTGTGGAGTTTGAAGTATGAAATACTCAATATAGATGCTGTGAGTAGGCATAAAAACTATTCAAATAATAATAATAAATAAATAATAATAATAAATACTGTATACTATACTAGAGTATATTAGTATAATTTGTTGAATTATTTTTTATCAATTCACTGTATATCAGTCCAAGAGAAGAGAGCAATGGTGTCATACGAGATTTATGAACTGGCAGCTAGCTTTATTTTATATATATATAAAATGGTCTTAAAATATTTCTTCTGAAACTTATTTTATTTGCATATGGTATTTCTCTCCCTTGTTGATTGTAATTACACATTTTAAGTAAATATGGTCCAATCCCATATTTAAATATTGGCATATTACTACTTAATAAAACTTTTATTACTATTAGTTGTCTAATCTGTTGAACATGTATTCATTTAGGCAGCAATATTGATGTAAATAAAGGGATGTGTTTTCTTAAAATGGGTCCTACATGGATAAGCCTCTTGTTTGTTTGTTGTTGTTTTATTTAATTGTTTGTATATTTTGAATATATTTGGTACTTAAGGTACTGGACTGTGGCCCAGAAGGTCAAGGGTTCAAATTCAAAGCCAGCCCAATCAAATTGTACAGTCACAAGTATTTAGTCTAATTTCTCCTTACACTTGAGCAATAGTAGCATCTGGCTGCTTCATCGGGCAGCTTCATGCCAAGATGACAATTCTACAGTTCAAAGAAGCATAATCAGGAGTGGAAAGGACCTTTCTGGAAAGGTTGCAGCCAAGAAGCTCACAAAGGGAAAATTGGAAAAAGTAAAAAAAGAGAATACAAGTCTGAAATGTTTGTGTCGATTTGTTAAAAATATTTTCTATATGGTCATTAAATCATTGCCAAATCGATAAATCTAATGGTGGCCAAATACTTTTGCACAGTATTGTATTGAATGAAATTCTGTTTGTCACCAAAAAAGCAGTGAGCCTCCCTGGGTTGTGTGTTATAGTAAAATGAATTCATAAAATCTCTTGTGGCTTATTGCTTTGTAGTCCAATACATGACTGTGTTACTATCTGTAACACCATTAGCTAGTGCATACACATAGTGGTGTATTACTATATTTCATATACAAAAAACACACAGATTAGTGAAAAGCAATGATATTCTGTTACTGAGACCCATAATGTTCTTGGAAAGTTTGACATAAAATGAAATCCAGAGTTCTGAACTAACTGAGATTAAATTAGTTTTCCTTGGATTCCTGTGTGCATCTGTCACTAATTTCATGGATGCAGACGGCTATCTAAACTCAGAGGCACACACAAATGCAGCCTTTTCTCACTTCCAGCAGAACAACAGAAAACCAGATTATAGACAGCCTTTCAGATCGACTTTTTTCTGCAGTTGGAGGGATGTGGCATTGAGGAGGTGGCAACTGATATATACACACATTAAAAAGCAACTGCTAAAAAAGTAGAGGTTAAAATCAAATCATAAACTTCTGTAAAGTTGTTTTTTTTACAAAAACACTAACATTCTCAGTTGTTTGACAATGTGGAGTATTTTATTAAATATCTAAATAAAGAGTACATAGCATAAGATAGCAAGCTATGGCAAAACCAACACAGCAAGTCAACACAACCACCATGAATGTACAGCTAGAAAAATGCTTTAATCATTGACTTCCTTAGACTCACTCCAAGAAGCCTGTTTTGTCTTTGGGTACATTAACACAATCACCAACTGTTACCACCACAGCTGTCCACACTGGATATCAACTGTGTGTGTGTGTGTGTGTGTGTGTGTGTGTGTGTGTGTGTGTGTGTGTGTGTGTGTGTGTGTGTGTGTGTGT
>JAYJMA010140460.1:0-15186 GCA_036873895.1 Parotocinclus cabessadecuia | reverse complement strand
CTGAGCATCCACGGCACTAAAAAAGATAGTCCTGAATTTATATAAATGAAACAACTACTATCGATCACCACTCTCCTCTCTATCGCAGGCGCCAGCATACTGACCAGTGGAGTCAATGCAGCCAACGTCGAAACCTACGCAATCGATACCGGGCACTCATCTGTAAAATTCAGCATCCGTCACTTTGTGGCCAAAACCACTGGTAACTTTAGCGAATTTGGGGGCACATTGACCCTCGACCGCGACGACCTTAGCAAGAGTTCCGTCAAGGCAAGCATCCAGCTCCCTTCAGTCGACACTAACAGTGCTAAACGCGACAAACACCTTCAAGAAGACGACTATTTCGACGCGACCAAGTACCCAATCATGAGCTTCCAATCCACGAAATGGGAAGCCACTAAGGACAAAGACGAATTCAAAGTCACCGGCGACCTCACAATCCGTGGAATCACAAAGCCAGTCGTTCTCGATGTTGAGCTTCTAGGCTTCGGCGAAGGTCGTAAAGGTGCATACCTATCAGGCTGGGAAGCCACAGCCACACTTGATCGCACACAATGGGGTCTCGACGCCGGCCAGCCAGCCGTAGGCAGCGAGGTCGACGTGACAATCAACATCGAAGCTGTCCGCCAGTAGTTCGTTGGTGGGGGTTGCGCTTTTTAGCGCCTGAGCTTACGATGGCGTCGTAACCGCCTCAGAACTGTCACATTTCGATAAAATCGCTTCCCATTACTTGAAAAAATGGGAACTCTACGTGTATTTTCGAATCAAAGCATTCTACTAAAGAAATTACTATGTCATTAATTGTATTAATTCTCATTCCGATAGCAGTTGGCCTATGGGCGCAGTTCAAAGTCAAAAGCGCCTACGGTAAATATGTCAAAGTGCCTTCTCGCGGTCGAATCACTGGTCGCGAAGCCGCTCGAGCAGTCATGGAAAGCGCTGGCATCTACGATGTTGAAATCGTACCGTGCCACGGCGAACTCACAGACCACTACGATCCGACCAACAAACGTCTAGCACTCAGTGAACTCAATTATAACGGCAGCAGTCTCGCCGCACTCGGCGTCTATGCTCACGAAGCCGGACACGCCATTCAGCACAAGCAAGAATATGCACCGCTCAATCTTCGCATGAAGTTAGTGCCGGTCACTGGCTTTGCCTCGCAATTCTTGCCCGTTATCATGTTTGGCGGTTTCTTCTTCGGCTACGGTCCAATCACCATCAATCTTGGTATCATGGTCTATCTCGTTCTGACAGTTTTCCAACTCGTCACACTGCCAGTTGAATTCGATGCCAGCAAGCGCGCCAAAGCTCAACTCGTCGGCCTCGGCATTATCGACCAAGATGAGCTCGTCGGCGTGAATAAGACACTCGACGCCGCCGCCTACACCTACGTAGCCGCCTTCGTCAGCAGTCTCGGCTGGTTGCTCTACTTCTTGTCGAAACGATAATTTAAACTAACATTAACTTGTTCATCAGCCCGATTCACAGCGAATCGGGCTGTTTTTTTTTACTCAGTTTTAGTGAATTTTCGATGGAAAATAAACGATTCGGCTTTATATTGATGCCCCCACCCCATGTATCAGCTCTACCAGAAATTTAAAGCACGTGCACTGCTTGCACTTATTTATGGTCTCGGCTCCACATCTTTGTCTGCGCTGACAGTCACAGGGTATTCCAGCGCAGTTAATGACCGCTTTAGTTCAGGCTTTCCTACGGCGCCCATATTCAATAGCAGCCCCTCATTCATCGGAACTAACCTTGACTGGTCAAGTATCGCTTGGAGCACCACAACCTATGAATCCAATAGCTACAAAGGCCTGGCAATGCTCAGCCCTGTCCACTTTTTAACCGCACAGCACTACGAATATACACCTAGTGATGGCTCAGACCCAATAACGCTCAACCAAAGAACTCAAGGCCTCAGAATTAGAGGCATAGATACAGGCATCCATACTTCTGGCATCGTCTCGTCGATGAACAATTTAGGACATGGTGCCGTCTTATTAGCTAGCAACGGTACCAGCAACCACGACCTCGCCATCGGAACACTCGAAGCGCCTGTCACAAATGCTTCCAATATTCATAGATTGGCGACACTTGACCTGAATAACACAAGCGGTGCCGATACGATCAACAATTATAATGGCTTAGGCATCCTACTCTACGGCAGAAGCTCCAGCACGAATGGTAGCCCTAGAGTCGCAAGCACAACGATTGACTCAATGTCGTTGAATGGAGGTGACACAACGCAACCTATCATAGTTACATTGCAAACTGACGCCACTTTTATTCTAGGCGACTCTGGGTCCCCGGCCCTACACATATGGACAAATTCCGACGGCGCCGATGAATTAACTGCTTTAGGAATCAACAGCGCAGTCAGTGGATCGAATAACTTCATAAGTTCACTGCCCGTAGCCGGTGCGATTAACGCCGCGCAAGCAGCAATGAATATAGACGGTTATGCAATGCGGTTAGTCGGCAACAGTTCAAGAACATGGACTGGGCTATCATCCACTAATATTAACAACAACGGTGCTTGGACCATTGGAAACAGTTTAGATCGATATGTCCTCTTTGATCCCTCAACGGCATCAAATCACACCATTAACTTAAACATCAATTACAACCTCAGAGGCCTCTATTTCAAAAGTGCCATAAGTAATAATGCTTTCACATTCTCCGGGAACCAAACACTGACTATCGGACGTGGCGGTATCACGAACTACGATTCAGATATACAGACTTTTACAGCAGCTATAGCGCTTGGCTCATCTCAATATTGGGCGACTGGCGACGGAGGCATTAGCGTCCTCGACCTAGATACCAATGGGCATCTACTTGAACTCAGCTCGACAGGCACAAACACCATTTCAGGAAACATCTCAGATGGAGGCAGCCTGGCGTTAAGCGGAGGAACACTTACTTTGTCAGGAAATTCGAGCTATACGGGCAAAACTTGGGTCCATGAAGGCACCCTAAATGTAAGCGGCGACATCGATAGCTCGGCATCATTAACGATCGACCAATACGGCGTAATTACGGGCTCAGGTGTCGTGCCGAGCATTTCAGGTAGTGGCTCTGTATCTCCGGGTAATAGCCCTGGGATTTTAAGCACCCCATCAATTGATCCTGCGGATGGTCTCGATTTTCAGTTTGAATTCACCGCCGCATCTGCACCTCAGTTCAATACAGCCACATCTAGTATCAATGATCTAATCCGTATAACAGGAGCCAGCGCATTCACGAGTCCATTGACTACAGAGAATACCATCTCGATCTATCTAAACGTTCCGAGTGTCGCAGCTGGACAAGAATTTCTCGGAGGGTTTTTCACTAATCTCGAAAGCGACTTCATCAGCTCAATTAGTAACGCAACAGTTGAAATTTATTTGGCAGACGGATCAGGCTCAGTCTCCCTCGGCGGGCAAACCTACTCAGCGTACGAAGGCCCTTTTACTTTCACCCCGTCTACCCAGGCACAATCGGCAGACTTTGGCTTAGGTGCTGTGAACGGCCAAATCATGCGAATTTTAGTCGAGCCAGATCAAACACAATATGCAGGCTGGAAACTTTATCACAATCTCACAGGCATCGATGCACACGATACTGCCGACACCGATTTCGACGGAATCCCACAATTGCATGAATTCGCCTTCGGCGGTGGCCCGAACGATAACGATCTCAGTATTTTGCCAATCCATACCCTAGTTGAAGATGGCGGCAGCAAGTATTTAGAGCTAAGTGCCACTCGTCCCATTGGGCTACAAGGCATCGTCTACACACCGAGAACTACCACCGATTTAGCCAATTGGCCTGCAGGCTCAACAGGCATCACGAACACCAGCCCAACTCCAGTAAACAATTTAGATGGCACGGAGACGCTCACCTACCGCCGTAGTCAAGCGGCCAGTGCTGTCGACGAAGCCTTCATCCGTATCGATGTAAGCGAAGCACCATAAAGTCTTGACCCGCCAAAGAGCCGAGCCATCCTTCGCCTCTTTCTGAGTCGGGCCGTAGCGCAGTCTGGTAGCGCACTTCGCTGGGGGTGAAGGGGTCGCAGGTTCAAATCCTGTCGGCCCGACCATTAAGAATCGACATTCGCCGCAGATTTGCCAATTTGAATTGGCAAATCTGAAAGTTATGGCGAAATCAAAATTCAAAATTACCGAGTTCACCAACCCTAGTGGTGGCAAAGCATGGCGTCTATCGGGAACGCTCAACGGCAAACGAATTCGAGAAAACCACAAGTCTCGAAACGAAGCTGTTTCAAAGCGACAAGAATACGAGGTCGAACGGCTCAACGGTGTATCCGAAGGGCAGACGATTTGGACGACATTGACGCACGATCAAAACCAAGACGCAATTGCGGCTGTCAACGTCCTCAAAGGGGCAGCGCTCAACAAATCACTCACCTTCGCAGTCAACTACCTTGTCGAGCATTACAAGGAGGCCGAGAACGCTGCAACGGTCGATGAAGTTGTTGCAGCTTACATGGAAGCTCGTTCCATGGACGAAACGCGAGGCTTGATAACCCTGCGCCAGTATAAGGCCATTAATGCTGAAATGAATACCTTCAAGCAGGTCTTTGTTGAACGCACGATAGATACAATTAAGAGCGATGAGATCAAAGACTACCTAGTAGGCAAACTTCCCCACACCCGCAAAGCGGTCTCTCTCAAGACATGGAACAACCGAAGAGGCTTTTTGAGCACGCTCTTCAAACACTGCCTTCATTGCAAACAGGTGACCGAAAATCCGGTGGTCTATGTATCTCAATTCAAAATTCAAAACTCACGAGGAACAGCCGAGACCTTAACTGCACAACGCGCGACCGAGTTCATGCACTGGATAGAAGACTATCGTGGCCAACAAAACAAAAACGGCGCATGGTGGGGAGTTCCGGGCTGCATGATCCCATACTTCTCACTCGCTCTTTTCGCTGGCATCCGCCCCGATTACAATACGGGCGAAATGGGTAAATTAACACCCACAGACATTCGCTTAGATACGGAAGTCATCTTCATCGAGCCAGAAGTTTCCAAAGTGAACGAAAAGCGAGCAATTAAGATTCAACCAAACTTAAAGCTATGGCTTGAGCGATACCCTCTCACAGACTACCCGATCATTCCAAAGCGTAGATTTAAACATATGTTTCGGGAAATAAGGAAATATTGGAACCTGCCTCAGGATGTAATGCGCCACACCTATATATCGATGACGGTCGGCGCATTCCGCTCCGTGGGCGATGCGGCCTTGCAGGCAGGCAACTCCGAATCCGTGATTCGTAAGCACTACCTTGACTTGAAATCCGTCGAAGAGGCGGATGCATTTTGGAATATTATTCCAAGCTACACTAATCCTCTAAATACTGAAAGAAAAGACGGACGTTACATTTCAATTTGATCTTCGTAAAATCGATCAGATTTAAGAATATTGCGATATTCAGATATTCGCTTCTCGCGGCTAACTTTTGCAGATCCTCGTGAAAAACTTATTACTGCAGGATTTGCCGACGTTTCATCCAAAAGAAGCTTTCGTTGCTTACTTTCAGCTTCAGATTTATCTCGGTTAGCTTTTTTTGGGGAGTCCTTCATTTAGATGTCGTTCGTAATGTTTTAAAGTATTAGCTTCCAAAAACTCAATCGACTCAAGGTTTATCTGGCATCTAGGCATCGCAGTATTCGGATCAATTTCTTTCAACTTGTTGGTATCTGGATCCTTCCGCTTCTCATCCATATATGAAAAAAGATCGAGGTAGCGAGATGGAGCGACCCCTTCAAATGGAAGCAGTTTTACTTTCCCTATAGTTGCTGCTGATTCTGTCAAAGAATCTGGATGAAGTTCCAATGCTAGGCTCTTCGGATATGGTTCTATGTAATAGACCTGCATAAGCCCACTTAAGACTATGTGACGAGCGCAATTATGGCATGGGAAAGTGGTGACATAAATACTACCACCATCTACGCGAGACGAATGGTCCTTTAAAGCGCTGAACATCGCGTGCATTTCAGCGTGGATCGCACGCGAATATTCGGTCGAGCTAGCGATTTCTGAATCTTCGAGGATATTTTCAAGAACTATGCCATCTTTGATGATATCCAGTTTTTCTATTTCATTAATAATCCGATTTTTCAATTTCTGAATAATCGTTTCTTGTTTTTGTGAATTTCGGCAACTGTAGTTCCCGTATCTGAAACAGCGATTATCTCTCTCATAATCATGCTCGCTAGATTGAAGGTCATAATTTTCAGTTGTGTAGACACCTCCAGATGCCTTTGGGACATCATTCCATCCAACACTGATGATATTGTTGTCTGGTGAAACAACTGCAGCTCCGACTTGACGAGACATGCAAGCACTATTAGCCGCTGCTGACCAAGCAGCATACATGGATTTTTCGTGTAAATTCGGCGTAATCACTCGCGTTCCAAATATGATATCAACAAATCGAGCAATTTTTTGCTTAACGCCTTCATCGTCGTTTCCGTTTGAATTGATGAAATAGTCAGATTTGTGAAAAATCTTCCCCAATTTCTGACCAAAATCTTTTTTCTGATCTACTTTCGAACTGTAATCTATCTTCTTATCGCCTTCGTAATCTCGCTTGATCAGCTCTTCTGCGCTACTCTTCAGCAATTCATTCCCTTCGGATACATTCTCAATACGAACGCTTTTTGGAGCTTGGAGTCCGATAAGGAAAAAGGAATCTCCATAAACATCTTTCAACAATTTGACTTCTTCTGGCCTTTTTAAGGAGTCTATAAAGTAACATATACGCTCAGGTGCATCGGGAAGCTCTTTAAGTAGATTCTTCTGTTTGTAAATTTCACTAATTGCAGCAGCAGCCAAAATCTCGGCTTGCTTGGTATCCGCCCGGATTTGATCTCCAGCATCAATATATCTGTTTTTTCGTTGGATGTTGGTTTCGCCGATAACATCCTCTAGCTCCATCTGATCTCGAATTAAGCTACTAATCTTAACTGAGTGGGTAACGTAATTCCTATTCGAACTGATTTCTTGGTCAAATAACTGAGTCACCAATTTAAAAGGGGCGCCGACTGGACCACAGAAAGCTATAACGATCTCGCTGGTAATCCTCTCCCCTACAAGTTCATTCGCCGATTTATATTTTTTTGATGACAACCTAACTCTAGGCAACTCGTCGGTAGTAGATTGTTCAGTCAACTCTTGTCCCATAAAATGTAATGTTATTTACTCAGTTAATTAGTCGTTTATAACGTATCTTCTAATGGTCAAACGACGGGTGTCACTCTAAATACTGATTTGAACCTCTAAGAAGAAATCATAGTGTAGGAAACGGGTGTTCATCCTATAAACAAACTCCGCCCCTCGCCTGTCCGAAGAAAGGCCTATTTTTTTTCAAATTTAGTGGCAAAACAAGGCACAACAATTACCACTATAAACTGACAAGACTCACTGTAAGGGTAAACTATGGATTTAAACGAAATGGCAGCAAAATGTGACGAAGCAATTCACCTAGGCGATGAGACTGCTTTGCTGGGGCTTATCAAAAGGCTTCAAGAATCCTCTGACATCTCCGAAGAACAAGAATACTCCCGGCACTATCAGCTCGGAAATCTTTATTCAGTGCTGGCAAGGCTGAAGAATGAGAATGCCACTGACTGGAGGACAGATCGCTTTCCTGAAAATATGGTTCAGGCCATTAACAGCTTTAGGCAGTCCCTCGAACTTGCCGAAAACGCTAAGCCCTATGGTGTCTCAGAAATCAGCACAAATCTGGCGAATGAATTGTCCCATTTTAGACGCGGTTTTGAATCATTCGAACTGTGGTCTCGTGAATTTATAGACACAGGTGATGCTTCATTTATATCAGCTCTAAGCAGAGGCCGCGAACTTTTCTGGACAAGCCATTGGCTCAATGACCCTGGGCATAAGGAAAAATTTCAGTATGAAGCATACCGTGCACTGCATAAGCTGAGAGAGAAACTACCGGAGACATCACACCCTTTTGTCCATCATGCGTTTGAGGACGACAGGGCGATTCTATCACTCCTCGATCACGGGAGAAAGAACTTAGACTCCTTGGTAGACTGGGACAACGTCTCTGATCCCCAATATTCGCAAGAAGAACACCTCTACCGCTCATGGTGTCGACTAAATCGACTATTCGCCAATCCGATCAACCTGATCACTACGTCATCAATTGCCGACAGAGATATCTTACAATTTCCGGATCATGTAGCCCCAGTCGGTGAAGGCCCGTATTTGTCCGCCGCATTTTCGTCAGTTAAACGAGAGTATTGTTTCGCTCGATTCCTTTGCTATGAAGGCACTCACGGGATTCACCCGCTCTACGAGGATCAGGATCTCTTCCTAACTGATACGCTTGATTATGTGCGATACGATGGAGCTACTGAAAAAATAAAAAGCGCACTCAGGATATGTTTCAGCGTGTTTGATAGTATCGCCTCGCTAATGAATCAGTATTTCGAGAAACATGACCGCAATCCCTCATTCAGAAGCAAATGGATCAAGGAGCAATTTAAGGATGAAGAGAATCCGTTTATTGACGCCTTATATTGGCTATCCTGTGACATAACAGATTTGTCTGATAAAGCCAAACCGAAGTGGAAAGCTCCCAACCCCGCGGCTTCTGATATTCGGAAAATGAGAAATGCCATTGAGCATGGCTGGTTACGAGTTGCCGAACAGCCTTCAGAGCTCTGGAACGGAAAATCAGATTACGCCTACACAATCAATCCACGCGAATTAGAAGAGCAGACCCTGTCTCTATTAAAACTTGCCTGCGCTGCTTTAAATTACTTCTGCATGGCGGTAACTCACCGCGAGCAAGGAAATACATCCGCTGAAGCAATCACGCCGAAGATGCAAGTTCCTCTCGTCCATGACGACGTTTTGAAAATCTGAGTATGAGTAAATATCACTGCCAAAAATTCATCACCTCTATCCAAACATCTATTTACAGAAACTCTTATCCCGTTTTCTCACACCCCTTTCAAGCGGGGAGAATACCCCGCAACGCCCCCTTAAAACGAATGGCAGATGTTCGCCGCTGTGCTTTGACGCACATCCATCCGTCCCACTGAACTGATTAGGCAAACCAGTTACGGCGAACCTCCACTCGATTGCCTTCAATGATCTCCACGGGGTAGACACCTCCAACAGAAGATATTTCCCAAAGCCTGTTTTACCGCCATGCGTAAATCAGATGGTGCCAGCCCTCCGCTTGAAGCCGTCAAGTTCGCATTCTGAGCTACCAGTGAGCAGTGTCACAGAATCCTCGCTTTCGCGCTGCGCGAAATTTAAGCAAGGACTTGTTCACCCATAATTTTGCCTGTCTTTTTCTCACACAGGTAGCGGTAACTCTGCGGAGGTTCGATCTTCACCTCAGAACGCAACTGGCTTAAGCCAACGGGGGTGTTTAACGACCAATACTTGGCAATCTCAATCGCACAACCTAGCTCACAGCCCTCAAAGTAAGTATCGAAGACTTCTCTGCTAATACCAGAGCCTTTCCCTACACTTTTCCAAAGCTGCTTAGGGGGCATCGAAATAACATTTCCTACTATGAATGCACCCACCATGCTCTTTGTCGGACTGGACTCATAAACGAGAGCTAAATCACCGTCCCGAATTTTCGGTCGCTTGCGTCTTAACTCGAAAATTTTCTTCCCTGATTCAATAAGAGCCACGTATTGAGGGCGTATCGATAGCAGAATAGCTTTATTGTCCGTCATAGATTTTCATTCCTGCACGGTAAATTGAGTTGAATTGCTGCCCAGACAAGCCTCTTACACTCATGGGGGCACATTTGATATCATACCTGGAGAAATCCTCTAGGGGGATAGGTCTCTTGAAGCACTCGGTTTGATAGAATCGGATCGCCATCAATTGCCCATGAGCATCATTTTCAGTTAACTGCATAAGGTTTTTCCATTCATAAATGCCTAATCGACGATATTTTGAGTAAAGATTCTTTGCGGAATCAATTTCATGGCTCAGATAACGTGAACAGGCGCGGATCTCACTAACCTTATTCCCTGTCTCTCTGCTTACATACCAAAGTATTCTTGAGCCAGGTTTGAAGTGAACAGCTTTGGGCGACTTGTAGTAAACATTTTCCCAATTGAAGAACCTGTTCGGGTCCGCGCCAAAGAGGTCTTGAGACGCTAAACCTTCATCAAACAAGTCTTTAGCCCAAGTCGGCTGAATCGGGATCAGATATGTCGGAACATCTGCATCTGCAAGCTTCAATGGCCAGAACGCTTCTTCATATTGATGTGGTGATACGCTGATTTGATTATTGAGACGTTCTAAGATGGGTTGATAAGTGCTCTTTTTACTGCGTGCCAAATTTTGAACACGCTCTTCAAGGTCAGCTAGATTGATAATCTCCTTGATGGCGGCACGTTCGATCCCCTCGGCAGTGCGGATAAAACCACGCTGAGAAAAAACCTCCAACATCTCTGATGGGATAAACGCATCACAGATACTAAGCTCGGCAGTATTTCCATCATCCTTGTGACTCAGCATCTCCCACACCCAATTTTGAGTCAGTGCCTCAGCCAACGAGCTGCCATCATGCCTTAGAGTGCTCACGTTGAGCCCATTTTGCTCCTTTTCCAATACACTAATCATGACGTATTCGCCTCTGGCGTTTACAATCAAGCGTGTTTGATGCGTTTCAACTAAAGCAATTGCCGAGCGTAACTTTGCCTCGAACTGTTTTCGCTTTTCGCCGTCACGGACATTGGTAAAAGCCTCTGCAATCGCAGGAACTTCGTCTACTTTGGGACATCTCTTTGAAAAATCTGATCTCGCAATACTTGCAGGTATATAGCGGCTTTCGTTCTCCAGTTCGTCCAGTTCAGAAATGAATTCGGCAGGACAAAGAACTCTTACATTTACACGCTCATTTATGTCGTCTGATTTCTCAAGTAGCCCTTGATCTTGAGTAACAAAAATACGAATGCCCGCCGCCGCAGTATACGCAATGTGGTTGAGGTCGGACTGATCGCGCGGAGCAGCTAGGTTACCCCAGATCGCTTCTAGAACACTTGTGTAATGATCGATATCTGAACGTCGCGCTTCCACCCTCTGAAATTGATTTGCCGCTCTGCGGCTTAACTCCTTGTGTGCTTGATCTTTCTTCCGCTCTATTTCAGCGAATATCTCGGGCGTCACCATATAATTCGTGTATGAGGCAACCGTTTCAGCCATAAGCGCACAAGCCTCTTGGTTTTCCACGTGTTCTGGTTCTTTTAGCTTAAAAATGATGTTGGCATCTAAGACCGCCCAGACTTGGCCGTCATCATCAGGTTTAGGGAGAAGGTCATAGAAAAAGTCCTCAACATCGAAGTGAAAGAACCACTTCACCAGTTCAGAAGGTTGTTTGCCCCGTCCCTGACCTGCCTTAATAAACTCAAAGCCGAGTTTCGGCCATATGGGAGCTATGGCGTAGTCTCCACGGCATTTGACCTCTACGCCTCGGCAGTGGCCGTCTTCGATATGCAATCTGAAATGTTCGAAGAGGATTTTAGCACCGCCTTTACGGCGGTAGTTTTCATCAATACACAAGTGCACGATAACCGCACGGCCTTTCGCCAATCGGTAGAGAAGGTATCCAGCAACATTACCTTCATTAAGAAGGTAGAGTATCCAGTTTTTTGCTGCGTGATCTTGAAATGCCCCTTTTGGAAAGAGTCCAAGTGTCGCTCTATACTTCTTCCAGATCTCAATAGCCGCGTCGAGATGTTCAGCCCTTGGTGAGTCAGTGCTCACAGAAAAATGATTTGTAATGCTTTGTATCACGGAATTTTTGGGCATTTTAAATTTTTCCAGATGTCAAAAATTCTCGTTTTTTATTAACTAAACACCTCTCACGCGTAACCAATAATAAATTAGAGTATAACACTGCGCGAGCCCAAACTTCCATCATCATTAATCATATTGACTAGTAAAGTTTCTCATGATTAACATAAATTTATTATGGAGCTATTAGAATATACTACGATCATAGGTATACTCACATCCTTGTTTTGTGCATGGGTCAATTTCGAGGGATTATTACTCGCAGGCTGGATTAAAAAAAAGTAGCTTAATTCGCCCTCATCTGTAGGACATTAAGTTCTGACAGAAACTCAGTCCCATTGCCGAATTTGTTCTCCAGATAGCATATACGGCCTGACTTCACCCGGAGTCGAGTGGAGTAGTGATATCGCAACACCTTCAGGGGCAAAACTTTCGCTCTCTACATAATTGGCATTCCCTCCAAAATTAGCCGAGTATCTCCTTTCAGCTTTGGCAATAGAATCGTTTTGATCTACGCGAGCGAAGTCTGACGAGTAGAACATATCCCAAGGAGCATCCGAGAGCTCATTGTAAGCATTGGTCATATCAGTATCAGGCAAGGAAACGATGCTGTAGCGCCTGATATTTCCAATAAACACGGCTCCCATGTTCACAGAAAGAGTCTCGTTAACAATAATCACTATAGAACACCAATGCCCACTGAAGTATAGCCTGATATTGTGCACCGGGTGTGGAGCAGATAGCTGCCCCCGCTCTAGAGCGGTAAAAACTGCTAGTCTAGCCGCCATACCATAAGTAATATCGGTGATTTGGGAATCGAGTCTCATGAACCCCTGACTGCTCCACTGATTAATCGAACGTTTAAAAGATCTATGGTATTGTGCGGACTTTGCACACACACTGCGAGTTTTCCCGTGTTTCCATTCCTCCAACCATGTCCTCCAACATAACTCGGAAAAAAGCAATGGATTGTCTTCTAGGGTTTTAAGGCAAGCTTTTCGGCGAAACGTGATTCGTGTTTTACTAAATTCTCGCATGACCTTATCGTAATGTATTTTTCCAATCAATATGGATGTGTTGAAAAAGCTTACTGTCAAAACTAAGGCATTATCTTTTAATTTGTCGACGGGGAAACGCTTTTCCCTTGATCGAGTCTAGGTCTCTCACATCCCTTTCAAGCGGGGAGAATGCCCCGCAACGCCCCCTCAGAGCGAATGACAGAGCGTTCGCCGCTGCGCTTTGACCGCACATTCATTCTTCCCACTGAACTGAATGGGCAAACCAGTTACGGCGAGCCTCCACTCGATTGCCTGCAATGATCTCCACGGGGTAGTCACCCCCAACAGAAGGTTTTTCCAAAGCCTGTTTTACCGCCATGCGGACAACAGATTGTGCCAGCCCTCCGCTTGAACCCGTCAAGGTAGTATAGACCTTCATTTCAGGAACCTTTTCGGCGCCCGACCTCTATTCCTGAAACGCCCTTCGGGGCAGGTCTATCTCCACCTTGACTGGACGGCTGCGCCGTCCGCTCCGGGCACTCTACGGCTTCGCTCGCCGCTTGGCAGGAAAAATCAGGCTTTCAATTAAGAAGGCTGAAACCAAAGGAGACTAAAATGACCTATCTTGCAGAACAAACTACCCTCGACGAACAGCGCATCTATGTTGCTTGCCTAGCTGCCTATAACGCTGGAATCCTACACGGTGAATGGATTAATCTAACCAACGACATCGAAGACACATGGAATCGCATTCGTAGCGTGTTGGCTTCGTCACCGATCCCAGAGGCGGAAGAATGGGCGATCCACGACTTTGAAGGCTTCGGAGGCGTTCGCCTGAGTGAATACGAAAACATTGAGCGTGTGCATGAACTGACTGAATTTCTTCAATCACACGATGAAGTTGGAGCCTTAGCACTGGAGCACTATCACGGCGACATTCAAGACGCGACAACCGCCCTTGAAAACTACATGGGGTGCTATTCCAGCATTGCCGACTACGCCGAAGAAATCACGGAGAGCGGCACGGAGATTCCCGAGCACTTGCAATACTACATTGATTACGAACACATGGGCAAAGATATGGAATCAAACGGTGATATTTTCACGATCTCGCCAAAGTTCGATCAGGTTCACATATTCTTGAACCAGTAGATCATTTCGGCTCCCCGCCAGCGGGGAGCTGTTTTGCTAACCAAGAGTTGTAGTCCGACTTTGTCGGATTCAATCCTTATTAGAGATTCGGTCTACGACACGACCAACGACATATGGAACAGATGAGCGTCCTAGAAATGCCCAATTCGTGAAATGTGTGTATTCGAGTTTGTGCGTAAACTCATGAGCAAGGTTTCCCGGTGAACCTGCGCCACTGCTTTCCTTTGCAGTATTTATATAGATTTTGCCATCTGCTTCATACGCAATGGCTCTTGTGTTAGGCTTAAAGTAGAGGCCTATAGTAACATCAATTGTCCCAGCGTTTTGGAGCTCATACAGAACTTCGTGCTTACTTTTGCCATTTGTTCGGGTCAGTTTTTCTTTTAGAAATTCTTCCTCAAACTGTTTAGAATGCAGAGCTCTTTCCGCATCGGCTAGATTTTTAGTTAGTTTACTTCGCCAAGCCTGGTTAACTTCTCCTTGAAACTGAGCGTTCAGTTTAGTTGAGTCGCTTTTTACTTCTTTTTTTGATGTGTTTCCTAGTTCGGCAGTGGCACAACCTGCAAAAATAAGGCAAATCAATGATGCCAAGTAGAGGAAATAGATTTTTACGGATTCCATAAGTAAAATTAATTGTTTGTATAAGCTAAATTTCCCATATAATACTAACGTTCATATGAGACATCAAGTCATTTTTTTTACTATTCTAGCTCAAGTCATTTCAATACCTCTTCTGGCTGATTCGCAACTTTCGCTATCAACTTCGAACTTAGTTCAAATAAACCACATTGACTCCAATGGAGCGGACATACCGCCGTGCAGTGGCAAAAGAGCCATTTACGCTAATTCATATGTGTCTCTGTCAATCAAGAAATTCACAGTTAACAAGGACGATGCGTTAGTTAAGCGAATTTTTAGTAAAAACAGAAGCGCTTTCGCCACAGCGACATTGAATGGTAATTATAATGGTATTCCACTGTCTATTTCGAAAGTCGGATCTGCTTATTCAGTTAAAGGTAAAGAGAGCAGTATCGACCTAGGAGTTGAATGGTCTCTCATTGATCGCACGCCATGGGTTTTAAAAAACAGCAAACTCAACATTAAGATCGGCTACACCGCAGAATCTACCATTGAGTCATTGGCGAATGCGTTCTCCAGCATAACGTCCTCAATTCCAGATTACACTGTATCAACTTCAATACAGACAGGAATTGCT
>JAYJMA010140449.1:0-15186 GCA_036873895.1 Parotocinclus cabessadecuia | reverse complement strand
AAATAAATGTAACTATTCTTGACTTTAACGGGCGGCACGGTGGCTCGGTGGGTGGTGGGGCACCGCCGCCCCACAGCAAGAAGGTCCCGGGTTCAATCCCAGGGTGGAGCGGCCTGGGTCCTCCCCGTGTCTGTGTGGGTTTATTCCGGGTACTCCGGTTTCCTCCCACAGTCCAAAGACATGCGTGTTAGGTTAATTGGTGTCTTTAAATTGGCATTGACTTGTGTGTGTGTGTGTCTTTGACGACAGGATGCGACACGTCGGTCAAAGTGTTCCCTCGTCGCGTCGAAAGAAGAAGATTCTTGTCTTTACCCAAGTAATTTTAAATTTGCCTCTTCTGTCAGGTCCAAGAGGGAGGTCGAGTCCAGCTGTCAGCCAATGACATCATCGCATCTGATCCAGACACTTCCAAAAGGGATCTGCTTGTTTGGCTTATCAGCTCTCCAAAATACGGCTTTATTGAGAACACAAAACAAGGTGCGTTATATATATGCGTCTTTCAGTAATCATGCTGTTATTCGCTTGTGCAGCCTTTAGATGATCAAACAGGGGTGTGCTGTCCGAACGGAAGCGTTCAATCTCCCCGTTCAATGAATTGTTCTGAGAGCGACCAATTAAGACATCTGGCCGAGTTACAGCTACTTTCTTTCAACTACATTGGCCAAAAATAGAAAAGCACCAGTAAATTGTTGTCATATTTTTTTTTTTTTTTTTTTACAACTTGATGCAGATTTGAATCTCCACCTGTTCTCATGCACAGTGAAACTTCCTCCGTTTGTTCCTGTCAATTAGTGCAAACTTGCTCACAAAAGTATCCAGGCTTGCCTAAAGGAAGTCATGTTTTCTCTCAGCACGTCTTCCACCCTTCCATTTTCCACTGGCCTCCCTGCTTAGTGGCATGTTCTTTGTGAAACATCCTGTACGCATGGAAGTGTGTTTGGGCTCTGTCTGAAATCTGGCCATTTAAAAACCTTTATCCAGTGGTACTGAAAGCAAACAGTAGCGTGATGTAGTAGTAGTGTTGCTCATTCAGGCTCCTGATGGAGTGCTGAAAGAAGGCCCTGAGTCATGGGAGCTGAGAAGGAAGCTCGTTTATCATCCTGAGCTCAGAGAAAGTGTTCCTTGATTACTTTTGTTAAACCACGTCATCACGTTGACCTTATTCCCAGTCGCCGACTTCTCTGAGATTCTCAGATCCAATGATGGATTCTGCACATCATTTTAGAGGAACACAAAAAGCTTCACGTTTTTACATATTGATGTTCAGTATTCGTTCCGTTCTTTCGATGCTCACTTCCCGAAAACCCATTTGCCACATGACTGCAGAAACCTACAATGCTGTGCAAAAGTCTTAGGCCACCATGTTGTTTTAGTAGTGCCATAATGACCAAATATAAGTATTTCTCAGTTCAGTTCAATTCAATATCTCTCTCTGTATTAGACTCCAACCAGAAATATCAGGACGTTTGCAGTACTAAAACAGTAAAAAACCCCTCCGGATATTATAGGCTAAGTGTGACCACTCCTTACATTTGACCCCTCTACATTGTGCCTGATTAGGAATGGTCTTTTTGGGTAACCACCAACAAATCACTTTTTCGCAGGGGAACAGAGATTGGAAGAAGATCAGTGGAAAAGCGTGATTATAGAGTAATAGGTCTATGAATTTTCACATTTTCGGGGCCAGTCGTCAACAGTATGCGTCAATATGCGCATATAACATATAACCGTTACACAATTGCTGAGAGAACAAATCTAGTGGTGGCCTAAGACTTTTGCACAGGACTTTATTTTGACCAGATAACAACTGTGAATGTTTCAAATTGCCATCAGTAGCTCCAAACTCCTCTTGACTTCTTGCTCCAATGGTCTGCAGTCGGCTCTGTGGGTGGGGCTCAGGTGATCAGTCCTGACACCCCGTTCACAATCGAAGATTTGACCTCGGACCACATCTTCTACGTCCAAAATGTCCACCAAGACCGCGTCCACAAAGACGTCTTCAGCTTCTACATTAGTGACGGTTCCAGTCAGACAGAAGCTTTTGATGTCACCATTGATATCCAGGTATTGTTTAGACGTACTTCTGTTCCGTTGTGTAGCAGGACAAACGAGATCACACCCTATTGCTGGGATAAAGCGGAAGTCATTTGGTTTGGTTTGTTTGATTTTTTCAGCACACTAAGGAAGACAAAGTCCCAGTCATCTCAGTGAACAGCATCCATGTGGAGGAGAACACGGGTGTCGTCATTACCAATTCCTCCATCAACGTGCTGGACATGGACACACCGGAGAACGAGATCGTGCTCACTATCATCAAGAAGCCATCCTATGGTGCGTGGGCAGTCCAGCCTTCTTTCTGTTTACTCTCGTCAGGCTTTCGATACGAAACCGATCAGAGCACAAATGGAAAAATAAGGTGTAAAATGGTGTCACCGGTGATTGTGGATGAGCCAGACCTTATTGCACGTCGTTACAAGACCATAAAAGTCACCCAATGTTAACCATCTTATTCCACATCACCCAGCTTCGGGGCCAGCTTTTTTTTTTTTTTTTTTATCATTCGTGTGCTCTGTTATTCAGCAGAACGACCTTCTGTGGTTGACTGGCAGAGCGATAAAAAGCCACAGCTATTCGGTTTATGGCCGCTGTGCCAAGCGGGTTCCGCTGCAGCCCATTTGTTTTTTTTTTCACTTGTCACTTTTATGAATCGGTGCTGAGTAATTGATGAGCAGAGAAACTTGATAAGCCCTAAAAAAAGACCCTAAGGCTGCAGGCACTGCTGCTTACATAAAGTGAGCCATTTTATTTACCTCAGTAACAATAACACTGTATTGTGCAGTGTGTTATGTGATTGCTTACTGAAATAGCATTCATATCCAGTACCGTTCAAAAGTATGAGGCCACCACCCCATTTGTTGTTTAGCAATAGATGAATGACCACATATAACATATTGTTGTTTATTTGACTCACAAAGTTCGGCTCGCATGCGCCACTCCATAATTCTCTTTAAAACTCTTCATTCCACTTTTCGTGAGCTTGAGCAGATCGTTTCATTTTTGCCCTCTTCCCTTTCTGAACGAGTTGTCTCTTGGCTGCTGCTCTTCCAAAAAAAAAACATTCCTGATGAAGTATCTCTCATGCATATCATGCACGGGCATCTTGATGAAGCTTCCAGATGTTGCTGTTGCTTCTTGCCGCGTTAGCTTAGAGCCTGAGAAATAATTATATGTAGTCACTCCACCATTGGGGGCAGTGCAGGGGTTCGCTGGGGTGGCACCGCTGGCTCACAGCAAGTAGGTCCCGAGTTCAAACCCAGGGTGGAGCGGCCTGGGTCCTTTCTGTGTGGAGCCTGCATGACCTCCCTGTGTCTGCATGGGTTTACTCAGGGTACTCCGGTTTCCTCCCACAGTCCAAAGACATGCGTGTTAGGTTAATTGGTGTCTCTAAATTAGCATTGACTTGTGTGTGTGTGTGTGTGTGTGTGTCTTTGACGAGAGGCGATGCGACACGTCGGTCAAAGCGTTCCCTCGTCACGTCTTCGTAGGTATGAGCGGACCCCGCATCAAGCGCGAGGAAAGAAGAGAAGATGGTCATTATTATGGTCATATGATGGCCTAAGACTTTTGCACAGTACTTCATTACTCATTTATGTACTGTAGGAAGTTTGAGAAAGCACATGCCTTATCAATTTAAGGCCCTAGAATCAAACCTCGCTCAGAGTAATGCACTGCACCATGGACCAGAAGATCAAGGGTTCAAATCCTGCCTGTGCCAAGTCGCCAGTGTTGGGCCCTCAAGCAAGATTCCAAGAGTGTATTAGTTGCGAGTCGTTGTGCAGAAGGCCATCACTTAAATGACTAAAAACGTCCTTGCATTCTCGACAGGTAAACTACGCCGGAGACAATTCTACTCCCAGCCCCTGGAGAACGGCAAAGTTCTGCTTCAGGGATCCACCTTTACCTACCAGGACATCCTAGACGAGTTGCTGGTGTACATTCCTGACACGCAGGGCTCTGCCATAGACGAGATTACGTTCTCTGTGACGGACGGGGTACACACAGAGATGGGGCGCCTCGAGTTTAACATGGACGTCAAAAAAAGCGAAGGACCCAGAGTCACCGTTAACAGAGGCCTTCAGTTAGGAGCAGGTCAGGATATACTGTATGCGCACTACATTATGGGATGTGCAGATGCTAGGAATAGTACTAAAGGGTTTTTCATGTAATTTTGCGTGCCAACGCGCGAATGACCAAATGTTATGTTGACACCCGTTCTAATGAAGGCATTCAGATAGTTTAAGTTGCAGCCATTGCTGACGCAGATAATGTAAATGTTCTCACACAGCCAGCACGTGCCCGTTTGCACCAGGTCTAACGCCAGGCTCGGGCATTCAATCAATCAATCAATCAATCAATCAATCAATCAGAATTTATTTCTATAGCGATTTTTGCAACGAAGCATTGTCTCAAAGCAGCTTTACAATCTTATATGGTCATAAAAGGCCAATCCCAAGTTGAGCAAGCCCAGGGCGACAGTGGCAAAGAAAAGCTCTGATAGTAGAAGGAAGAAACCTTGGGAGGACCAAGACCCGTCCTCCATGGGTGGGCTAGATGTTAAATAGGGAAATACTTAAAAGTATATTAAAGTAATAGCAAAATTAAGTAAGCAATACAATTTAAATCAATATTAACATTTAAGTTGGCAATAAACTAAGTAACAAAATAGATTTTAAAATCGGTCCTCAGTGGAAGGTCCTTGGAGGCACTAAGTGACTAAGTGACGGAGGGAGTTACTGCACTCTGGTGAGCTGTGGAGCAGTGAAACCGTTCTCTGGAATGACGGTGCTCCATTCAGTGCTTTTGGGATGAGCTGGAGATGAGGTGGGGTGGTGATCGTCAAAATTCGCCAGCGAACTGAGCTCATGTTGGCCGAGCAAACAAGCGCATTTCTCGAAATACAGGGTGAAGTCCCTCAGCACAGATGCCTTGTAACACTGCGCTTCTGTTCAAAAATCACGTCAAACGTTCACGGTTCTTTGCGTCCTCAGCGGTCACTGTCGCCCTTGGCTTGCTCAGTTTGGGACCGGCCTTATAAGATGATATAATATTAAACAGCTGCTTTGAGACAACGCTCCATTGTAAATAAAATTGACTTGACTTGACTTCTACTTTCTACAGCAAAAGTTACGTTGTATATCGGATCTTTCCAAGGTACTTCTCCTTGCTTTTTTTTTAATGCCCGTCCCTAATGAGTGTCGTACAGCAGGGCTGTGCTTTGAACAATAAATGAGAAACTCTCTAATATATTCATATTCCCCTACATGTTCCTCCACCAGGCTACTCATCGAAGATCACAGAGAATCACCTGAAAGCTACTGATATCGACTCAGATGACCTAAAACTCAAGTTCACCGTGACCACAAACCCAAGTGTTGGCTCACTGCTGCTTCACAAGGGCAAGACCAAAGTCCAAATCTCTGCCAAAGGTCCAGTCAAGAGCTTCATCCAGGATGACATCAATAAAGGTCTGTCACCATGGGTAATACGGCCAAGTCGGAATTTAAACTGCTGCGAGCGTAACCACGTTACACGTTCATTCGTTTTCACAACAGGCTTGGTGGAGTACGTCCATGATAAAGCACACGGTGGGGGCAGCTTCTCGTTTAAGTTTAACCTGGTGGATCCGGAGGGGAACAAACTGATCGATGAGTCTTTCTTCATAACTGTTCTCGGTATGATGCTGTTCTAAAACAAATAACAACACTGGATCTGGGAATGAACAGCATGCTGAATTCTGTCCTGCCGTTACTCCACTCAGAGGACAGACTGCCTCCGTCAGTTGTGGCGAACAAGGGTTTGGTGCTTGATGAGAACACGGTGAAGAAGATCACCACTCTGCAGCTCTCCTCCACAGACCAGGACAGCCAGCCTGGAGAGCTGGTGTACCGCATCACCAAACAGACGCAGCTGGGGCATCTAGAACTAAGCACTAATCCAGGTACACACCAACATACACTGAGGTTCTTTTTCATCCCTTAGTGGTGTTTTTAGGATTTCTTTATTTAAATGCACAGGGACCACTCGGGCAGAACGTAGGAACGTAGGAGTCATTACAGCAACAGAGAGGGGCGGCGCAGGGGTTCGGTGGGGTGGCACCGTTGCTTCACAGCAAGAAGGTCCCGGGTTCAATCCCAGGGTGGAGCGACCTGGGTCCTTTCTGTGTGGAGGCTCCATGTCCTCCCCGTGTCTGCGTGGGTTTACTCCGGGTACTCCGGTTTCCTCCCACAGTCCAAATACATGCGTGTTAGGTTCATTGATTACGCTAAATTGTCAGTGTGTAAACATATGACTAATTATTGACAATAATTCAATAATGAACCTTTGTGTGTGTGTTTCTGCAATCACCACTGAGGCTGATAGCGTTGTTAAATAAACAAAAAAACATTACAGGTATGCATGTTACTTTCTGTGAAACAGGATGATGAGTGGACAAGACCAAAGTTACACAGTAGAACAGATACTTTGCACATAGTGTTTTATCTTAAACAGCAACATTAAACACAATGTGAATAGATTTAATACAGTACTGTACAACAGTGGCATTCTTATCTAAGTACCCTTACTTAAATAAGCAAAGATATTTTGGGTGGGGGGGTGGGGGGTAATGTATCTAATGTATCTATCGAGGTAATGTATGGGTTAAATAGATTAGTAATCTTAATAATAAGAAAAATAATAAATGCTAAATAATAGCATGGACGTATATGTGAACTGACACTTTCGCTGTGTTCATCACCTTTGGCTACTTCTGCATGATATGAATTTACTTTGTAGCATCTAATACATAGAATCATTCTGCGGCTCTTCAGTATTTAACCTGCAGATGCAGCACCTGGTCCAGAACAGAACACGGACGATGAATGAAGGCAGTGGTGCTGCTACAGGTCATCAATTAACAAAGGCGTAATAGAACAGAGCGCTGATGGCCAGCAGTGCTACGGAGAGGATCATGTTCCTCCTGTTCTCTCCTCGCAAAGCTGCAAGCTCCTTGTCTGAAACGTACAAACCAGGCATTCATTCATCATCACAGGTATTTAACGAATGTTCGGTGTATCTGAAGTGTGATTTAACAGAAACAGCAGGAATTACATTAAGGTGAGCACCACAGGCCAGTTTCTCAAAAGATACCTGAGGAGATTAAAGCAACCTAGTTGGTTTAAACTAGAAAAAAAATGGTTTTTCAAAAAGATTTGTATCTGGATTTCATTTTCTTGATCCAGGATTAAATACTTGAACTGTTCAGTGGATCTTAAATGCACATTTTATGTGGACATTTTTGGGACTGTGGTACCTGACAGGCCAGGGTTCAAATCCCACCTCTGCCAAGCTGCCACATGTGGGTTCTTAACCCACAACTGCTTGGATTGTAAGACTGTACAAGTTGTAAGTCGCACTAAATGCTGTAAATGTACATGTATATTTTCTGAAAGTACATTTTAGAAGAAAGAAAAAAAGATTCCAATTGCATGTATTTTGTCTTTAATCCGAATTAACAATCCCAGCTTTTTTGTATTTTCTTTTTAAGAAAGGAAACGCCTAATTCAGTTAGAGTTAACTATAGCTCTTAAGCCAGGAGTGTGTGCGTCTTTGCTCTTTCAGTTTCTGTCATTCTAAGCATGCAGTCAGAGACTACAGCAACTTTCTACTTCAAAGTGGTTCGTTAATGATGTTTTTCTTTTGTTCAGCAGATAGCCACCTAGAGAACTATTAAATCCTTCCTTTCATATCAAGATCATCTTTAACCAGTCTAAAAACATACTGATAATCTGGGACAAACTCCTGCATACGAAATCTGTGCACGTGACGATCCGGACAATCTCAATCGGTATTTAAAATTTTGAAATCCGGCCTCACGTCTTCCTCACATGTGCCTCCTTACAACGCCTAACCCTAAACCCCTAAGCCAAGGGGCCCATCTCGCTATGGTCTATGGAGGTCAGCACAGACCCAGGGGAGCACGGCATTACATCCACTGTGATGTTCCTTACCATATTTCTGTAACCTCTCATTCATGATGTCCATTTCATCCTCCAAAACTTTTCTGTGAACAAATAGCAGCAGGTACAGGTAACGAGCAAGTAAAGTAGCAAGACAAGGGAACTGTTCAGTGCTTACAGTGTTAATACAAAAAATACATGGTAAGGTTTGTATGCAATAAAAAGTTTTTCAACCACTGGAGGGAACAAACCTAAATACAGTAATACCATGCGATCTCAATTCCCCCTATAACCTGTTCACATTGCCTGTAGTGGTTTATTACTCATTTGTAGCCTTAGTGTTTAAGAGACCAAACCCAGCCCAATCCTCTGATATGCAGGTAGGAGGGTCAACCAGAAAATCCCCCGAGCCACCGTTTTACACTGACATCAGTGGAAGTAGTCAGGATTTAGAATATACAGGAAGCAGAGGTAACAGAATTACCACACACACGTTATTTAATTATTACGTATTAATAATAATGAAATGTACGAATATTTTTTTAATTATTTAAAAAAATACTAAAGTAAAAGTTCTAGAATGGTTTAGATATTTGACTCAAGTAGATGTACAAAAGCGCATGTTACTAAATGTACTTCAGGTAAAAGCATTTCTATTCAATCCTTTCTAACTCTTAAATCCTTTCTGAAACGCAACAGTCTTTTAGTCAGGGAAAGAAGAACCCATGACATTGAGGTCACATAATAGTTTGTACTACAACTACTGGACATGAATCCTCTGCAAAAAAACATACACATGACCTTCAGATTACCACAACCAAAAAAACCCACACGCACCAAAAAACCACAATGAGGAACCACAATACACAAAACTTACTTTAATGTTTAATTTTTTTTTTGGAAGCTTCTGATTAGCACCTCATTACAAACCTCACTGCAATTTAGACCAAATGTACCCCTTTAACAGGAGGTGCCTGATCTTGCACATATGAGTGCATAGGAGTGTTGATTTCAGCCTGCACTCACCTTTCCTCCTCTGAGAGCTGCTCCCGCCGTTTTCTGAACTCTGCCCTCTCCAGACTCCCTTGACACTTTGTACGCTGCTCTTCAACACGATCAATCTACAATAGTGGTTACATTTAGTACGAGCAGATCCCAAAACAACCTTCGTTTATACAACCTGCAAAAGTGTGGGCTTTCCTAATCAAATAAATGATTCTCACTCCCTTATTCACACAGCTAGTCACTTACAGACTCACCCACCCACCCACTGACTAACTTATTTACCATCCCACCCAATCACTTACCTTACTGATCCACTTACTTACTTACTCACTCACTCAACTAACTAACCAGCCACCCACTCACTCACTCACTTATTTAGCATCCCACCCAATCACTTAACTTACTCATCCACTAAACCACTTACTTACTTACGTACTTATTTAATTGATCACTCAATCAATTACAAATTCAATTAATTGTCTGCTTGATCCTGGACAGGGTAATGGGAGAGCCGGTGCTTAAGCATCAACACGGGCGCAGGCAAGAACATCCCTAGACACGTCACCAACCCATCGAATTCTCACACATTAGGGGCACTTTAGAGACACCAAATAACCTTAAAACAGCCAAATATCACGTGTCTTTGGACTTCAGGAGGAGACCAGAGTAAAGCCATAAGGACATGGAGATGACATGCAGGATCAACACAGATAGGATACAGGAGCTTTTGTTCTGTGAGGTAACAGTGCTGCCCACCGTGCCACCTTATGCCAATCAATTGGTCACTCAGGCAAATTGTGTCTCACTCGATTTTGTTTAGAGAACGAAATTCACAGACTAACGTGCTTTTTATAAGGAATGATCGCTCAAACCCACTGTGTAGCCCCAAAATGCATTTGAGTGATCAGTGTATGAATGTACTCAGTGGATCTGCTTGTTTTGGCAGAGTTTTTAGCAAACAGGCGTGATGATGAGAATCAGACTCACCTCAGTAGCTACACTGATCTTCTCTCTGAGCTTCTTCGACTTCGACATTTTGAAAACCTTTCAGCTTTCAGCTGACGTGCCACACGGATCTTCCTCTATCCTTCCCCTCGACTGCTAGGTGAAGTTCACTTTAGAGTAATATCGCCACCTATGGTAAGAAAACGTCACAACGACAACATATTGACAGAACAGAATAAGGATGGCTTTAAATGTGAAGTATTTATATCGTTTATATCATTTAGCAGACAGATCATTTATCATTTTGAACCCTGGACTTTCTGTTCCATAGTCCAGTAACCACTTGGCCACCACAGTCCTACCTACTATCTACCTACTAGTATGTTTTAAGAAGTAGTACTCCATAAATACAAAGGCTTTAAAGTGACTGGATCACATTTATATATATACTTCATCATTATATTATGTGAAACAGGACGTTGACTGACCGACATGGGCGTTAACCGGACATTACCAATGTAGCATAGCAGTTTAGCTACCGCACGGTGGCTTGGTGGGTAGCACCGCTGCCTCACAGCAAGAAGGTCCTGGGTTCAATTCTGGGGTGGGGTGGCTTGGGACCTTTCTGTGTGTAGTCTGCATGTCCTCCTCGTGTCTGTGTGGGTTTACTCTGGGTACTACAGTTTCCTCCCACAGTCCAAAGACATGTGCCTTAGGTTAATCGACTACTCTAAAGTGGCACTGATGGATTGGCACCCCATCTAGGGTTGTTCGGGCCTAGAGTTCCCAAGTGGGCACCGACTGGCCTGCGACCCCGTGTGGATTTAGTGGAAAATAATGGATGGACAGATCGAAATTAAGATATTTTGCACACCGTGTTTTATTTGAAATTTTATTTGAATTACGAAACAATATGAAACAATTTAATACAGTGCTCAACAATACAATAATCCGTAACGGTTTACATATTTTATAAAACGTGCCATTCTTACAGAAAAACAAAAAACAAATCGATGTGGGTCTACAGACTTTATATAGAACCCCCGTGACCATGACCGGGCAAATTTGGAAAAAAAAGACAAAAACTACAAAGTTAAACAGCAATTATATCTGACACAAAATCCAAATATTTCAAAATCCAAGCAAATATGAACCCAATATCCTGACGGGTATTATTAATGATCAAATTAAAGCCTTGTCGCCCAATACGTTGTATAAATCTAATGTTATAAATACAACACTGATATAAATCTAATATATATAGCATCTCTATAATTACTCAGAGAAGCGCTTGCTTCTGATTGGTCGTCGGAGAAGGAAGCACTCGTCACGTGACTCCTGCGGCTGTTGACTGAGAATCAGCTGATCTTCGTGATCTTTTTCTTCTGTCGACGGTTTAGTTGCTGTTTTTCAGTTTGAAGTTAAAGCACGAACATACCGGCGCTCTACTCTTATTTAAATTCGCTAAATCTTCCTTGTACGAGAGCAGACATGGCGCTCAGCGACGCAGACGTTCAGAAGCAGGTAACCTACGGTCTGTGTACTAAATCCGCGTACTAACCTTATGTACTAGGTAGCATGTAAGGACTGAACGGCGGTTTGTGTGTACCGGTATTGTAACACACCGTTTAGTACGTTAGTATGCTTTTTATCTCTCGGTAACCTTCAAATCCGTTATAAGGAAGGACGCCGCCATTAATAACGATTGTGTGATGTATTACGTGGCCTCACAGTGTTTCACGCATCACTGCTGTACGCTTGACTGGCCAAAAAAAGTAGTACACTAATATTTCGTTGGACCATCTGTACCTGTGATTGCATTGGCCATGGCGTTAACTGGACGACCATAAGCAACATAGATATCATTACCGTCCAGATAATGATGTCCATTCATTGTTGTCCAAGATTCGGCTCTGACTAGATTGTCTTCTCCAGCACATCCCGAAGACTTTCGGTGGGTTTAAGGTCAGGACTGTGAGGAGGCCAATTCATGTAAAGCTTCCAGATCCACTCTTAGACAATCCGAAACCCATCACTTTTGGTTTTGTGCTCCTGTAACAGACCCGTGCCATCAGTGAAGAAAAGTCCATTCATGGTATAACCTGATCAATCAGATTCGCAGCTGATTCTTTTTATCGCATAACGATGTGCTGATAAACGACCTGGCCAGCTGAAGACCACCACAGGCTGGTACAGTGGGCACTATGCACGATGCTTCATGCTCTTCTCTTCTCACTTTGACTTGCCCATCGCTTTGATGAATCAGTACTCATAATAGCACATGAGGTTTTTCCGTTGCTCCAGAGTCCAATTTTGATGGGCTCGAATAAACGGAAGCATATTTCTGATTAGCCTCACTGACGTGTTCTCAAATGGACACACAGTTGTTAAGTTACAATCCTGTGCATTCTTGTGTAAGGGTTTCTGGAAATGCGCTCACCTTTAACATTAAACGAAACCTCTGGTTCCGCTGCTGATGGTTTATGATATTACTTCACCAGGAGTTTAAATGATCTCTGATGACGGCCATGTAGGACTTTTATTTCTGGCTACATTTCTTCTGTGCAGTCGATGGTTCACCGCTATCCTGATGGGTTTTATTAATGTGTTGGACAGTTTCAGTCATTTCGGCACGTCCTTAGTTGTTTTCTTTGTATGATGCGGGCCACATGTTTGAGCCTTCTGAGACGAATGTTTGAGTGTGATTTTAATATCTCTTACTGTAGATCAAGCACATGATGGCTTTCATCGAGCAAGAGGCCAACGAAAAAGCAGAGGAGATTGACGCCAAGGTATGATATTTAAGTAGATAATTTTATTCAGCGTACTGTTCTGTTCACCAGCTGAATGGTATTTCTATCTACCTTCATCCCATTTGAATTATCTCAAGAGGTTAGTGGAGCCCTAAAACTCCCACAGAGCTCTTCTACATGTTCTAATAATATGTAGCCGTGTATCGTGCCGTGTTTTTTGTCCCTGTAGGCAGAAGAAGAGTTTAACATTGAGAAAGGTCGTCTGGTGCAGACTCAGCGGCTGAAGATCATGGAATACTATGAGAAGAAGGAGAAGCAAATTGAGCAGCAAAAGAAAATGTGAGTCACGTCCCGCAGAGGGAAGTAGCGTTTCCCTTCCTAGAAAATCTAAATCTTCAGAGTCATCCTGCACTACAGTTGTTCAAAAGTTTGAATTGGTTACTGGACTAACTGTTTCAGTCTATAGGAAGCTTTAGTATTTTGTCTACCTGATCAGATTAAATTCTTAATCAGGGTTATATAGATCATTAAACAATAAAGCTAAACGATAAAGCTCAGCCATCATCTAGATAAAAAAAAAAGATCAAATCAGTGAACGAATCAACATCTTGAGAGGCTTTAATCAAGTTTAATCAAGTGGGCCGGCCCAAACAAACCAGTTGTAGTTTGATCCGTTCGGTATTAAGGTAGAATAACAGCATGAGAGAAATAACACTGTGTGTAATGCACACAAGGGAAATGTGTCTTTAACATCCAGCTTTGTAGAAAAAAAATAATTAAACGTGGCACAGGGTTCCTTTAGATCCTTTAGATCAAGTGGTCTGTGTGTATTTGCAACAGTTATCTGGAAAGTCTAAAATATGATGTGCATAAAATGTGAATATCTATATTATATATTTTCACATATAATGTGAAAACACAGGACATTTGTTTGCAGAGTTACAAAAACCCCAGATAACAGCTTAGCTGAAGGTTACAGGTATAGCATTTAGTGTGACCTGCCTTACAACTGAACAACAACAGCATCTGGCAGCTTCATCTGCTAAGTTGTCCCTTCTATAGTACGAAGGTGCTTGATCAGGAATTCCAATCCTTTTGGAAGGGTAGCAAGCTTTTATTTGAAGGGGGAACTGGGTGACAAGGTAAGATATGCTAAAACTCACAAAGTTTGAAATGAAGATCAGCGGAAAATAGTATTATGGAGTGGCAAATCAAAGTTTGAAATGTTTGGGTCCTATTGTAACCAATATGTAATACAGTATAACCTTGTTATCTCCCCCACATCTGTTTCATGGCTATTTTTGGCGAGAGGCGAGTTTCACGACTTAACAAGGTTACTAAAAACCAGATGAAGGCAGGGACATTCATACCTGATTTTGACATGGGCAGCCCCATACAATCACAGTAGTTAGACTGTATGGAATCATTGTATCGTTGCTAAAACGACAAATGTAATGGTGCCCTGCGACTTTTGCACAGAACAGTACATCTGTACATATCTCTGTCTTTGTATATCTCTCTGGGAGAGTTGTTTTGGTTGGTGTCAGTCGGTCAAGTTGGTCAGTCAAGTTGGGTAAATGGGAGTTTGGATTGGTTGGGTGGATTGCATTGTGAGGGTCACTCAGTCGGTTGGTTATGGATGGATGGATGGATGAATGAATGAATGGATGGGTGGGTGGGGTACAGTGGGGGCCAAATGTCTGAACCCACTATTGAAAATGCTCCTTTTAGTTTTTTCTCGAATTAATCCAATGTTAGCATAAAGCAAATTTGCTGCTCATCCAGTTGCATCTTTCAAGTGTGCATTATTACTTACTATGTATGTACTTAATATTTTACCTAGATCAGAGAGCATGAAGGAGAACAATCTAACATAATATCTGTGCTGCTGCTTAACCTTCTGTTCTTGTTCCACAGTCAGATGTCAAATCTGATGAACCAGGCCAGGCTGAAGGTCCTGAAGGCTCGTGATGATATGATCTCGGTTGGTAACCTAATCTGGTCTCAGTGCAGATGTTTAGAAGTTTAGATGTTGGGTGATAGATGGAGTTTTGTAATCAACTGCCGTTGTGTTTGTATAGGAAATGCTGAATGAGGCACGTCAGAGGCTGGCTAATGTAGCCAGAGATCCGACCCGCTACTCTGTCCTGATGGATGGGCTAGTGCTCCAGGTGAGCTTCAGGACTCAACAGTACCTGCGTATTAGACTGTTTCAGAAGTAGTTTGGTGCCTACTGGTATCGGAGGTCTGAGTTCCTTATATAGTGGTACAGTTTTTCCCAAATGATACTGAATTAATCCGCTCCAGATCTGCAGAAAATTCACATTGTATACGGCATTCTATGCATTAATGGAGTTGTACAGGTGCTCCCTTATTTATAAAAGGAGGAGTTTAATAGTTTTTTTTATTGTTTAAATGTGTGTGTGTGTGTGTGTGTGTGTGTGTGTGTGTGTGTGTGTGTGTGTGTGTGTGTGTGTGTGTGTGTG
>JAYJMA010140430.1:0-15189 GCA_036873895.1 Parotocinclus cabessadecuia | reverse complement strand
GCCACCATTGCCTTTGCTGCATGAATAAGAACAGTGGAGTTCAATGGACTGAATCCATATCGTCTTTAGCAATAAATCCTGGTTCCATTTGGGATGCAACAACTTTCAGGTTTGAGTATGGAGGCTACCTCATTCCAGCGGAACTGTGGAACAACACACCATCCAAACTGCCAATGCCCAGCCACTTCTCATCTTGTATCCAGGCTAGAGGTGGCCTAACAGGGCAACTAGAGCCTCCATTTAATTGTATAGTTTTCCTCACAGAAACGTGCATTGGTGTTAGTCATTGCAGATGCGGGGTTGGCTGGCACAGGAATCAACATGGACAGTTTCCCCTACCAAATGCAGCAACTTTGGAAGCGACTCAGTACAACTGTGGCAGGTGTATTCCGGCTGGAAGTGACTAAATGCATACCTTCTTCTGCTCCACGTTTTATGGAACAGCAGTGCTAAGTTATTGCGTCCATGTGTACGTGAGAGTTTATTTTGAAATGAGAAGAAAAAGAAATGAATGGTGCGGCCAGACATTGTTTTTCACAAAAGACTTCAGGCTGACTTTACCACCATTCTCTTTCAAGTAGTTCTGCTGCATTGTATTTGCTCACTCATGCCTACTATTTCCGACTGGTAGGATCATTCTGTTTTCTTTCACAGTCAGCCTGCTTAACCTCTTGGTGGCATCTTTCTGTTGTTTAATGTTGAGGGCTTTTTGAATTTGCCTTATTGCTCACTGTGTAGTGCTCTACTGATCATGTTTCTCCCGTTTCTGCAGGCTTGGCAAGATGTGTGTACATCCTTACATCCTCTGTGTGCATGTTCCCTTGTCAGCAATCACTACAACAGTGTTGGAGAAACCAAAATGCTTAAAGGAATCCCAAGATCCTGTAGGGATTTCTCACGCACTGCATACAATCAGTACCTCACAAAAGTGAGTACACTCCTCAAATTTCTGTAACTATTTTATTATATATTTTCATGGGACAACAATAAAGATATGACACTGACCCAATGTAAAGTAGTCAGTCTACAGCTTGTATAAAAGTGTATATTTGCTCTGCCCTCAAAATAACTCAACGCACAGCCATTAATGTCTAAATTAATCACAAGTGAAGTATGAGTACAATAAATACAAATTGTCAATATTTTGTGTGGCCACCATTATTTTCCAGTATGGCCTTAACTCTTTTGGGCTTAGTGTTAACTAGAGCGTCGCAGGTTGCCAGTGGAATCCTCTTTTCCTCTCCTCCATGGCAACATGATGGAGCTGGTGGAAGTTAAGAGATCTTGTGTTGATCCACCTTCCATGTTGCTCCACAGATGCTTAATAGGGTTTGGGTCTGGAGACATGCTTTACTTTTACCATAACTTTCTTTGGCAATTCAGTGGTCATCTTATAGATGTGATAGGGGTCGATATCATGTTGGAATACTGATGAGAAGTTATGTCAGTCAGTTTGGTGTCATGGAGCTCAAAGTAAGAAGTAAGACTTCTTGTCATATGGTTACAGGTCAATCAAATGGTTTCCAGGGTGTGTTGAATCTCTTTCTTTTGTAATCGGCTGGCATAGTCATTGTCCAGGTTGCAGCTGTATTTATTAATATTTAAATTACATATTTCTCTTCTGTAAAGTGTGCTCTGATGCACTAGCGTTATTTTACTTCTAATAGGAGCCACCACTATATAATTAAGTTAGTTACGTTTTTGGGAGTAGAAGGCAACTGAATGTAATTTCTGAGCTGTGCAGATTCAATGAGATAATACAGCCCCAATGCCCACATTGAAGGCATCTACCTTCATTAGGAATTATTGAATGGAATCTGGATGCTTGAGTATAGGTGCCACGGCGAATACCCTCTTGAGACCTGCAGAAAGAATTTACAAATTAACATATGATAAAAATTGGTAATTCCTGGAATTTCTAGATTCTTTTGGAGCTCCATTATGGACATTAGATTGGGCCATTCTACTACTGGTGCAATCTTCACCCAGAGCAATGTCCCCCAGAACTAATGCTGTAGCCTGGGAAGGAAGGTGAAATCCACAATTCTTATTGTTGATATATAATTGATTCTCAAGTAGCCAGGTGAGCAGAGAGTGGACCTGTTGAAAATGAATGTGTAGGTCAGGAGAATAGATGAATATATCATAAATGTAATGAATGCCCAAGCATGTCTCTCAAGACATAATTCACAAAAACTTTAAGCACTAAAGGTGCCCTCTAATGGTGTGAAATGCAGTTTTCACTCATCCAGATCTTTAATTCAGACCAAGTTGTGAGCACTTTTAGGGTCTAGTTTAGTGAAAGCTGACACTCAACTGAATTGAGTAGAAAATGTAGCCTGTTAGCCCTTGTTGTATGTGCATTGGTTTATTTGTTAAGTCTCTGTCTGGTCCCTTTGTCTGGCCTGTTAGATCATCCTTTTTTGTATTTTTTGTCTGTTCACCCATGGCAACTGTAAATATAACCTGCACGTTCACACGTTCGTCTGTGTTTGCTTCGGCTGACTCTTCCAAAACAAAAACGACCAAGTGAGTGTGTTTCCTGTGTTCCTCAGACTTGTCCAACATTGATCTGGACCTTGATTTGGAGTATCTGCCTCTTCTCAAAGTCTCTGTCTACCCAGTTGACAACATTTTTTGCTCCACTGGCCATCCCTTCAGTTCAAATCCACCACTTTCCCTCTCAGCTTGATAGGAAGAGCAAAAAAGGTCTGCTAGCTCGACGCCTGGATCCATGATCTCTAGTTTGACGCCTGGATCCACGCTGTCTAGCTAATAAAACACACCAACAGCATAATTACACAACCAAATATTAGACACTTCAGATTGGCAAAATCAGAGCACCAGGGTGGTCCACTCCCAGCGCCCAACAGGGTACTAGAGCCTCTTTTCAGTTGTACAGTTTTCCTCAATACATTTTTTCTTTTGTAGTCACTTATACACATATACAGGTACTGCCCAATTTTTTTATACCATCTGACAAATCCATCATAAGTTGAATGGATCTAGGAATTTAATATACAGTGTAATGTATAAATCAAAGTGTAATGTTCCTAACAAATTTAAAACTACAGAATTTGAAACATAAAGCTCATTCATAACGGAACATCTCATAGGATTAATTGATTAATATATTTTAAATGAAAAAGAAAACAAATATTGCATAACCACGCCTTGGCCCCCTTCCATTTCCCAGAGCATCATCACGCCTGCCATATGACTCAATAAGTCATGTAGTGCTGACTTCCTCATCAGTGTGTCGAAGGTTACTGCACGTACTGCATATTGCTTGCCGTGGAAAAGTCAGACCATTGGGTGGTACTGTTATCATCATTATTTGTAGATTTCAAATGTTTTAAAATTCAAATGTTTTAAAAATACATTAGATATTAGCTACACATTGTCATTTAGAAAGTCTCTAAAAAGTGTTTGTATGTAGTAGTTTTTTTTACAGTGGTCTAGTACAATTAAAGTATACTACTAGTTCATTGATATGTTGTTAAATATAGACCTAATAAATTCTAAACAGAGCCATCATCTGTTTTTAAACCGTTAATATAATATTATTATAATTATTGTATTCAATGGAGCTACCTTACTCACTCCGATTATCAGAAAGGCAGCATGTGGGGAATCTAAAACAGACCAATGAATACATAAATTACTACATTTTCACAATGACTTTTTGGTTTCATATTGATCAGGTCATTACCAAGTCTTAAAGGTATGTATTGTCAAATACATTTAAAGCCAAAAAAAGTGAAAGAGACATGATAATTACAGGCATCAATGCATAATTATGTGCCATATTTTGGACTGGATTTGGGATTGCTTAATTAATAGAGTTACTTGGTATTTCTTTGTTCACCTGCATTATGAATGTTACTATTTGCATTTTTCAATGTTTTTTTTAAATGCCATGTTCTGAATTAATAAGTGACCTCGACTGCACATTCAAAAGATGGCCTTCACAAAAGCTCCTTCCACCATAAGTGTAGCCCTGGAAAAATAAGGACTGCTATGCCTTGTCTGCCATTTCTCATTCTATTCAATAGCAAAGCACAAATCTACTGTAATTGATGGAATGAAAAAAATGTGTCATCAAGGAAAGAAGAATCAAAAACTAGTGTCCTTGTACCATGCGGTAGAAAAAGGGCAGTAAATCCATTATTTTACTGCAACAAACTTTACAAGGCTTAAGCTATATAACTTTTTTACATTCAGGGCAAGCAGTTAGCAACTGGGTAATACTGCATACATTTCACATTAGAGTTGATAAAACATCAAGACCATTTTTTTGGAAAAAAGCTAATGAAAGAGATGAGACGTCACATTGCTCATCATCGGTTGCTGTTCCTAACGTTAACTTATGTGAGTACCTTCTGTTTACAAAAAAGTGTCAGAGCGGTAAAGTGGTAGGAAGGTTAAGTGAGTGGAGTAGAATATGTAAAATACATACGTTCTCCACTAATGCAGGACAGTTTTTGTGAAACAGACCAGCTGAGTTCTGTATTCTGTTGATTTTAAAACATGCCCATGATCTGTCTTCTGTAAATGACTGTTGTTATGAACATTATATCTTTTCCAAGAGTTTCCTCACAGCATCCTCAAATGTTGTACTCTATGTTACAATCCCAGGGTGGAGCAGTCTGGGTCCTTTCTGTGTGGAGTCTGCATGTCCATGTTTCATTTTTGATGTTCCCAAATGATTGGCTACTTCAAAGTCATCCACGGTACAAGCGCGATTGTGAACTCATCCACACTGAGAAGGTCATTTTCCTTAAATGCTGCTCTCCATCAGTATATGTTCTGTACTTAAGTGGAACATTTTTTGACATAGTTTTACCATGTCAGTTTTGGAGTGTGTGCTGTGTAGTTAATGCTGCCAGAGTTTTATGCTGCACATGACATCAGAGATTTTTAATAGACTCTGTGCTCTTAATCAGTAGGTAACTACATTTTCTCTTTTTGTTCCGTACCGGTTCCAGCTTTCCTGGAGTACCTGGAGTAAACAGACGTGAAAATGGGGAGGACATGCAAACTCCACAGAGGCTAAGTCTATGTTCATATACATGGATACACTGGAGCTGTGAAGCATCTGCACTAAGCGCTGTACTCAGGATGGCATAAACCAGATTCAGAACAAATTGTACACTTTGAAATGTGAGTGCTGTCAGTACCCTTGACTTTTCGAATACATTTCTTGCATTCCCCCGATCGAGGTGGAGGATCCATGATGGCGGCATCTCTTGTTTCAGGCAAGGACTGTGGTTGTGATAAACGTGTTCAAATTCGATTGCCTACAGTTCTCAGTGAGTCCAATTGACAGTCATACTCATTTAATATGAAATAATTTTCCTTAATAAATAAATGAGCATGTATAATATTGTTGTTTCATTAGCTTAGTTGGGTTTTATTTATCTAATTGCAGACCTTGTGTTAAATCAGATGTTGTTTTAGGTCACATTTATGCAGAAATACAGAAAGTTCTAAAGGGTATACAAACTTTTAAGCACTACTGTGGACATAAGATGCCAAGTCAGTGTAGAATATAGAGAAAAACTAGACAAAGGAAACTGTTCTGTACTAAAATATTTCATCACCTTCATAAACATGCCTTTAAGATGCATTTGTATAACTATATCCGATTTAATGTTTTAATAAAACATTTGAAAGAACATAGATTTAATAGAAACCAAGACAAAAGAATATAATCCACATACCAGTGACTATTTTTACACTGACATGAAAGCAGCAAACCATTCTAGTTTGAAGTTAAGAAAATAGGTAAGTATGTATATCTTGCCTGGATAACATTTTTATGTAAATAAATGTATAATAAATATTGTCCCATAAGTGTCATATAGCACTAGCATTGACTCTAAAGTTAAGTTGCTAAGGCAACTTGCACAAACTGGTTTAATCACTACAATATGGTCGCCATTAAAGCCTCCAATACATTGTCAAACATTTAAAGTGTATGTTTATGCACAAAATCAAAACACAAGGTACAGAAGTATGGAGAAAGAAAGTTAGTCCTGACTAAATTGGGGTTATCATCGTAAGATGCATTCAGGCACAAATGGCATGTAATAAGGTTCTCTCTCACTGCACAAATCAGTGTGTTTTGAAGCAATTTCATGTGGTTTCCCCTAAAGGTATTAGGTTTAATAGCAACTATGTACTGTGTATGAAGCTACAATACCATTAGCATCCAACCTAATGCTGCTAGCCAGAGCATACAGTTAACAGCAGGATGGATGTAGGAGGAGAGTACTCTCATCATCTGGACAAAAATAGTACTTTTGATCTATTTATTGATGTATTGATGTATCTGCATTAACTCAAGTTTGTGGTATTTATTTAGCTTGCAGGCACCTTATGGTAGACTCAGGAAGACTCTGAGGTGCCGTTCACACTGTTCTTTACTAAAGCAGGTTTTGTAAGTAAACACAACCCCTTGGTAGGTTTCTGTGGATAAAGGGTCTCCCAAATTAACTAGCTGAAATAACGCTTATCGTGTAACGTTTAACATTAATAATTTCTATTTATTTATATTCATATACTAAACTAACTATGTACAGGTAGTCCCCAGTTTACGTCAGAAAACGTTCAGACAAATCCATAATACATTGAATTTATCATATACCGAGATTAATATATACTGTATACATTATACCTCAATACAATACCCACCATGTGACTCCTGTGTGAGAGAGTATTGCTTGCCTGGAATAAACTAATTCAGACTATGATTTCTGCTGAATGAGAATTTATGTGTTATCGGATTCCCATGTTAAAGTCGAAACCTCATAAAGTAAAGGTAGTACCTGTATTTAAAATTGTTCTTCCACTACAACCCCAAATCTGAAAAAGTTTGGATAGTATGGAAATGCAAATAAAGAAGTCTTCCATACATTTCCTTTGACCTTTATATAATTGCAGACAGTATAAACCTGAGATTTTTCATGTTTTGAATAAAAATCTAACATATTCCCAAAAAAGCTGCTGATGAGATGAGGGCAATTTAAAGCTAGCAATGAATTAAAAAATAACCTATATAATGCGATTTCAAGCAGCTGATACAGAAGCGGTATCCAGCAAAAAAGGGAAGATGATCTCCAGTTTGCCAACAAATATGTGGGAAATTATTGAAAAGTTTATAAACAATGTATCTTAAACAAATATTAGAAGGGATTTGCATATTCTTCTTCGAGTGCATAATATTATTCAACAATTCACTAAATCTTGAAGACATTTAGTGTATAAAAACAAGGGTGAAAGTTTAAAATGCAGCTCCATGATCCCCATGATCTCCCTCAGATGGCACTGCATTAAGAACCATCATTCAACAATAGCTGGTATAACGATTGGCAAGGAATTTCTTTGACAAACCTTTATCTCGCACTACATTTTTAGAGCTACATTTACTAATGCCACCTAAAACTTTTCTGTGCAAATAAAGAATCGTTATTTTAACATATCATCTAGTATGGACCATTATGCAGTAGAAATGTGTAATGTAGTCAGATTAATCAGTATCTCTGAAAGAAATGGATGCTCCAGACCTATGAAAAAAGGACCATCCAGACTGTTACCATCAACCAGTCCAGAAGTCAGGGTCTATCATGCTATGGTTTTGTGTCATTTCCCTTTCCAAAAGTTATTTTTAGTTATGTGATGGCAGCATTAATGCAGAAAAGTACACTGAAATTTTAGAGAAACATTAGTTCCTTCAAGATGACATGCTTCAGGAACGTTCATGCATTTATGAACAAGGCAATGCAAAACATGTCAGAAAATGTTAGGACTGAAATATGCAAATCCTTTCCTTTCTTTGAGAAAAACTTTTCAATAATTTTCATTTGCTGACTACTGGAGATCCTCTTCACACACTTCCTTCTCAAAGACTTTATGCCACAAGTCCGAGATGTGGTCAGATTAGGCCAGGCCAGGTCTGAGAAGACATCAGTACTGGCCTGGACCAATGGTCCGAGTACCGGTCGATTCTGGCCAGGTGCTGGTCCAAGACCTTTTTGGTTCTTGCTGATATTACAATACAAATAAGAAAAAGAACATTCACGAACAGTAATATAAGAACTAGAGATGTGTGTATTCATGTCATATATAAGGTAATGATATATATATATATATATATATATATATATATATATATATATATATAATTCAATAGTAATATAAATAAATATATATATAAAAAATATCTATTATATATTATGAATAAATATCTACAATAAAAACGAAATATTGGTATATGTCTCGTGGATAGGAACACATGACTAAATTGAAAGAATAGGTGTACGGGCTTAATTAAACAGGACTTACACTAACCATCACATTAAGGTTTTCATAGTTACTTGGATCCTAATCACAAAAGGGACATAAAGCAGGTGTTCCACCTTGTCAAGGAGAGGCTATAGCAAAGGCTGCTTTTAAATGTTGCCTATTCATCACTGCTTGGTAATTACCTCGAACGCTACATTAACATGGTAATGAGATGCTATGCACTGTCATCCCCTGTCAAACAAATGCTGGTCCCTCTACACAAATTTTAAGATTATCCTCTACTCTGTTAGCAACAGCAAGGCTGGATGGGGATGTAATTGTATTTTCTGTTAAGAATGTTGGAAATACTATGTCTTCAATGGAAGATATCCATTATAAGATATCTTATATCTTATAAAATAAGAAGCCTATCTGGTAGATACCAGATAGGCTTCTTATTTTCACCCTGAGCCACAATGGCTCATATTTACCTCTGGTGTTTATCTCTGGTGTTTATCTTATTGTTTTCAACAATGTGAGACCAGCAACAACAATGTGGAACAGCAAAGTGCAACTTCATGGTTATACAAGTTAGTACTTCGCTGTTTTCTCTTGCTCCAAGATTGTCCCCGGTCGCTCCAGTGATACATGTGATACCGGCCAATAACACAGCTACAACACAGGTCCATTTTTTTTTACAAGCATTACTTTTTGTTTCTCTTCCAAACAGGCAGGCATATGAACTGAATGCAACTACATAAGTTAATCATTGTGTTTTATTTTAAAATCTATCTGTAATTATGTGTGTACTGTGACACACTGTGTTTAGATGAAGAAGCACAACACAGGCCAGCATGAGCAGATGTAAAACTTCTTCCTGAAAGGTCCACCAATCCGCTCTAATCTTTCAATCAGCAAGTCTGGCTCTCTGTTTTTACTACAACCTATCATGTCAGTTGTGGGAACTCTAAATACCCAAATTGGTACAAATATGAACATTATATCCAGGCTCTCTATTGAATAATCCTCCTCTCCACATCAGTAATTATTAAAACAATCTGCACTGATTGCTTTCACTGATGGTTTATCCAAACCCCACTTTTTAATTCACCCTACCCCGTTCCCTTCTTCAGGGTGAACCATGGGCATCTGTTTCCCTTTAAACAAAGTCAAAAGGTGTGTGGCTTGGGAGATATTAACACTGCACTTACAAAGGCTTCATGCCTGTCCTATTTCCCCTTCCCATTACTTTGCATAAATAAAAATGTCACTTCACAGCAGCAAGCTGTCACAGACCTACCTACATGCCAAAGCAGCTTGCCTCACAGGACTCAAATGGAGTTTGCAATTTTCAGAGATGGCCCTTAAAAGGCATGGCCTGCCTGAGGCACCCAAGGCTTGGCTGACAGAAGAAAACATGACATAATGCCACTGAGAACTGAGCTCAAAGTAAAGGAAGCAGAGGAGAGTGTAAATGTATGCAAACAAAATGTAAAAAAAAAAAAAAAAAGTCTGCGAAAGTTTGGACATCACTAACCAATGATGTTTCCTTCATTTTATTCTTACGAACAGAAAAGATAAACCTCTGCAAGAAAGATTTCTTAGTATTCATTTGCAAAATTCGGAAACTGATACAATCTAGAGTGTCCAAAAGCACCTTGATTATAGACTTCCTATTTTTTTGCTAAAAAAATATTAGAGTCGGGTTTAGGCAATTCTTAGAGCTTACTAATTTTTTAAATAGATATAAATGCTTTAATGTGTAAATCGTTGGTATAGTTTTCATTCTACATTACTTTCAGTTAAAACTCTTTTTAGTTTTAAATGAATATGGATGGAATTAAAAAACAATAATGGCAAAATAATAGCATGGCCAAAATCTTTTTTTAATCTTTTTAGGATTTAATATATTAAGATATAAGAAGCTACGCTTTATCACCAACAATTTATCAATATTAAGTACAACAGATGTGTAAAATGCAAAAGTTATTTAATTTATTTCTGTATTTACATAACATTTATTAAAATATGTAATACATTATTATTTGAGAGATGTGAGTGCAGACCAGAGTAATATTGTTATTTATATTAAATGTAATGTAATTTAAATTTTATTTTTGATCTAAATTATATCATTTACTTAATTTTATTACTACAACATAATTATTCAGTTACCATCTAGGCCACCCCTGGAGGACGGGTCCCTTTTTGAGTCTTGGTCCTCCCAAGGTTTCTTCCTTCTACATTCAGGGGTTTTTTCCTTGCCACTGTCGCCCTAGGCTTGCTCAATTTGGGATTGACCTTTTAAGATAATATGATATTGTAAAGCTGCTTTAAAACAATGCACCACTGTAAAAAAAAGTGCCATATAAATAAATTTTAATTTGAATTTAGATGTATTGCATGTAATTCTTTAGGTAAGCATTTAAACATTAACAAAGGTACTTAAATGTATGCTGATTTAAATAAAAAATCATTATATCACCTGATGCGTTATTACATGGATCCCTTTTTGAGTCTTAGTCCTCCCAAGTTTTATAACTTATAAACTTTATGAACTATTTTCCTTGCCACAGTTGCCCTACATTTGCTCAGTTTTGGATTGCCCACATGATTTAATAGATAATCTAAAATTGTAAAGCTGCTTTAAGACAATGCTCCATTGTAAAAAAAAAAAAAAAAAGTAATACAGAAATGAAACTTATTTTTATAAATGTGTTACTCGCTGACCAGTGTATATGAAAGTTTGTTTTCAGATTTCTACATAGCAAAAGAAGTCGAGGTTTTATCTGCATTAGACAGATTCAATGTCAGCCATGTGAGTGAGGTGCCAAAAATCAATGCACTTATTTAAAACGTTAAAGTTGGACTTATTTTATAGACACCTTGTACTGCAACAGCTTAATAAAATTCCTGAAATTGAGTTATGGCTTTTGGTTTTCTGCCACCCCAAGATTTTCAGTGGCCCCATCTGGCCACCCCTTTGAAGAATGCCTGGGGGGTGTTATTGCATTATACAAAAATAATTTGTATTTTAGGAGCTGGCAGTAACATATTACAGGTGATAAGAATACAAAACATATCTTTTGTATTCAGAAAAACAATATTAAAATAACATCATATAGCAATAATGTTTTTTCTTTTTTTGTACAAGCGTTTGTTCATTTGAAAGACACTATGTTCAGAATGTTCTAAATTCTATTTATATGCTTTTACATGTACATAATGAGACATACTCAAGCCTTCTAAACCTAAACACAATTAACACACAATTCTTATTAGGGCAATACAACAACAAAACTGACCACAATCCAATTAAAAGTAAAGGCTGAATAAATGGAGCTACACATATATCAAGGTCCTTTGATGCAGTTGTGTTTTGAAAAAAAATAGTGAAACTACAACCTTCTGGATCAGGTCACAGCTCTCATTAAAACTATTAAACCAGTGATTATCAGTAAGGCCAATGCCAACTATGTAAAATGTATATAACAAATCCAGAGATGCCAAACTGACTTAATTTACTGCATTTTATTGTTTTTCTTATTGCTTCAATAAATTGTAGTATCGGTGACTAATTAAAATAAAAGAATGAGTTTTAAAAATGTCATATGTAGTGTACTGTCATCACACAGTTTTTTTTTTTTTAATTAAAATTTTGGACCTTTTTTCTGCTCTCACCGGTAGTCATTGTTGTCTTTGCAGGCCTTGGTTTTTGCTTAGGCAAGGATCTTGCCTTGATTGTAACATGTTCTTCTGAAAAGTGAAGAATGTTTTAATAACTTGCTTTCACATGAGGTGTAGGCTTGCTAATGAGAGAGTATCTTATTCATTAAAACAGCTTTCATTAGTTAAATGCATGCTCCCTGGGGACAGAAGATTTTAATTATCATCTTAGCACTCTGTTTGCTTTGTGAAGCATATCTGGAATATTCCCTAGGAAGCTCAGCTCTATCTTGTTTATTTGCCATTCCTACAGTAATTTAAATTCATATTTTAAAGCAAAAGATGAATTTGGACTTAACCAAAATGTATACTATTTGTTTTTTCAATAATAACAATATGAATAAAGACTATTGTTTCGCAATAGTTGTGTCAACACTTGATTGTGCCTTGATTGTGCTTAGTTGTTATAAAAAGGTGCCAACTTAACATGGACAAAAATCTAGGTTAAATAAATGACACTATTCAAACAATATTATTCCTTCCTTAAATTTTACCCTTAGTTTAGTTTATTATTTTATATGATTTAAATTCAAAGTACATTGAGATATTAAACTGTGTAAATATTAATAACACCCTGAAAAATGTCTTGTTCTAATACTTTTGACCGGTAGTGTACAGTGGGGCCAAAAACTATTAGTCATCCACTGATTGTGCAAGTTCTCCTACTTAGAAAGATGAGAGAGGTCTGTAATTCTCATCATAGCTACACTTCAACTATGAGAGATGAAATCAGAATTTTTTTTAAAAGAATTTATTTGTAATTATGGTGGAAAATAAGTATTTGATGACCCACAAACAAGCAAGATTCCTGGCTCGCACAGACCTGTAACTTGTGCTTTTCTGTCCTCCACTTGTTACCTGTATTAATGGCACCTGCTTGACCTCGTTATCCGTATGAAAGACATCAGTGCACAGCCTCAAACAGTCAGACTCCAAACAATGGCCAACACCAAAGAGCTGTCAAAATACACCAGAAAGAAAATTGTAGACCTGCAGACCCATGTCCTGCCAGATGTGACAGGGTCTTGGACTCATGCCCAGGCAAAACCGACTGGGTCTCGGATCCAGAACTCACTGCATCTCAAACCAACCGACCACATCTCAAACCAATGCCAGGCCAGAACCAACCACGTCTTGGACCCATACCCAACCAAAACCGACCGGGTCTCAGCCCTGCATCAAGCCAAAACCGACCTGGTCTCAGACTCGCACCAGTCCAGAACCGTCTGGGTCTTGGACTCATGCCCAGACAGAACCAACACTGGGTCTCGAACCAACACCAGACCAGAGCCGACTGCATCTCGACCAAACGTCAGGTCAACCCGACCCCGTCCCAACCAGAACTGGGTCTTGGACCTGTGCCAGGCTAGAACTGACCACATCTCAGACCTGCATCCAGCCAGACCCGACCGTACTGACACAACACACATTAACAGTTCCTGCAGGAGCTGCATTTATAAATGCACAAGGGGGACAGCAAATGACAGACATTGCAGATTCCCACACTGTAAAATACTTCATACATGCACTAATGAAAATACACTCAACATGCACAGAGAGAGAGAGAGAGAGAGAGAGAGAGAGAGAGAGAGAGAGAGAGAGAGAGAGAACAAACAAGACATGTCTCCCCCTGCTGGCCCACAATAATATCTACAAATTCTATCTACATAGAATATACTGTATCTACTGTACTGCATCTATATATACAGTGAAACAGTGACTTTATTGTTTTGACACTTCCATTCAGGGATGGTGGCAAGTATAAATACTTCCACTTTGCATTCTCTTTCATTTAAGGGATTGGATTTGGAAGTCTTATAATAGCCAATCGTTGTAGTGAAGCTGTCATAGACTTTCCTTGCACACCACCAAATAAAGCATGTCATTCAGTGACATCACAAGATGCTCTTTGGAAAATTATTGTGAATCATCCTGGGATAGCATGTATCATCAAATTTTGTTCAAGTCAAGTGAAACAGAAAGACTGAGTTATTTTTTTTTAAATCAGCACTGAATTATGAACACTTAAAAATATTTTTAGTTTGAGCCACCCAATTTATTTAAGTTTGTTACCAAAGATGATTTAAGTAATCCTTTCAAAACCTACAAGGAAATGTACTCATAGTAATAAAAAGTAAAAGTATTTCTTAACAATAGCTCCTTCTAACTCATTGAACAGTATATATTTTATTGGCAAGAGGTATATACAGTGGGGCAAAAAAAAGTCCCCCAGTCTGGGTCCTTTCTGTGTGGAGTCTGCATGTCCTCCCCGTGTCTGTGTGGGTTTACTCTGGGTACTCCAGTTTCCTCCCATAATCCAAATGTTCAATCCAGGTTAACTGATTACTTTAAATTGGCAACAGTAACTTGTGTGTGTATATAGAAGTATTGAAGACTAGTCTTGAGATAATCTTGTGTATGGATATAACCCTGTGTGGGTCGCCTTGCCGATAGAGACGTTAAAGAAGCCAAATAAACAAACAAAGAAACAATCTGCTGCAGTGTATCATCTCACCTGGGCACACATTCACATTTCACAAGCCTGCCTCAGTGACCTCAGTGTTGTCACAATATCAAAGTTACGACTTCGATACGATACCTGCTTGTATTATCTCGATACACATACTAAAACGATACCATGGCAAATACCTATGGGCGTACTCACACTGCGCCCAGTTCCCATGAACCATGCAGGAACACTCTCCACCTCGCCCCGCATTTCTTGCGCTGACACGCCGCTCTCTCGTAAGCCTTATAATAAATGTATTAATTGAGCAACACATTGGTTTTTGGGCTTTTAGTGCTGCACTTATAAGATTATAAGATTTTTACGGGGGCAGCTGATAGCTGGCAGCTGCCCTCCTCTGGCACATACTCTCCGAAACTTTTTTTGCAAAAAAACTCTTCATTCAAACACGGTAATCTATAAGTACCAGTGCTCATAAAATCCTACACTTTTTGATAGGTGACGATACTTTTGAGGATACACTCGCAATACTTCTCTGGTATCGGTATACCATATAAATACGGGACTGCTGTAGCTTAGCGGTTAAGGTAATGGACTCAAATCCCACTTCTGCCATCTGCCACAGTTGGGTCCTTAAGCAAGGCCCTTAACACACCATAGCTTAAATTGTAAGACTCTTTCAGTTGTAAGTCACTCTAGATAAGGGCGTC
>JAYJMA010140400.1:0-15192 GCA_036873895.1 Parotocinclus cabessadecuia | reverse complement strand
CAAACACCCCCCCCCCCCAATGGTGTGTGTAAATAAGCCAAAAAGAAGATAAACTAAAAAAATCTGGTAAGTTGAATACATACTAGTAGTACTCCGATTAGTGGAGTAAAATCCAGCTCTCGATAAAGGATTACTTAATCTGATTTCTAGATCGGAATGACTTCAGATATCCGATCGTTATCAGATTATTAAGTGTGTATACGCACGTTCTGGGTTCAATCCCAGGGCGGATACCTCCCCGTGTCTGCTTGGGTTTACTTCAGGTTCTCCAGGTTCCTCACATGGTACTAAAGTCAGGCATGCTAAGTTAATTATTAAATCATTAATTATGCTAAATTACCATGGGCTTGACCATGTGTGTGTATATATAACTAGTCCTGATATAAATATATGACTCAGTGCCTCAGTACGGGCACAACCCGATTTTACAATGGGAATCCATTTTGATAAAGCCATCCTAAAGTTATTGTATTGCAAACCGAGGAGTTTAATATATGTAACATAACCTAGCCTACCGTAAAACATTTACATTAACCTAGAGTTGGACTAAATCATTATAACACAAAGTCTATTTCTAGAAGAGTGTGCGATGTCAGACAACTGTAATGGTTAAGATAGTAAATATATAAACAGGCCATCTGTGCACCGATCATTTAGTCGTATCAAATAGATTTCTGTATTGTATTATTACAATGGAACATGTCTCAAAGCAGCTTAACAAAATATAACAACAGCGGCAAAGGAAAACTCCCTACAGGAGGAAACCTTAAGAGAACCAGGACTCAAAAAGTGACCCAACTTCCTTGGCCATCGGAGATGTTGAATTAGTTGAGTTATTGAATTCATTCCTTCTAGCTGTGAAGAGGCGGTGCCACCCACCGATCCATTGTACTGCCCGCTTTACCCAGTCACTTCCCCAAAAGTAAAATAGGATTGGGCTTTTAAAATTCATTCATTACCATTACCTTGTGGAATTAGGAGAGATTGTAGTGATTTTCATAGTGTGACAGGGGAAGTGCTTTACTTTCTTTACATGGCCAGACCGTTTTAGGAAGCGTGACTGTTCTGGAGCGCTCTCCACAGAGGCCGGTTCTGCTAAATGGAAGTAAGCGTTGAATGCTTTTAGCCATCAATGGCCAGAGTTCAAGTGAAGTGTAATTGATCGTGCTCTCTGGGGTAGAAAGAAGGTCGTTCCTCTTTCCTGTTTCCATTAAAGTGAGGTCCAGGAGTGTTGAACAGTCCAAAAGAAGCGGTCTCAGAGGAGGCACTATTTCTGCAGCACTACAACTAAAACTGTACACAACATTCTGAACCGAACATCTCCTATGCAATACTGCTCCGATAGGAGTTGACTGAGACTCCTAAATGTTGAATCCTGATGTTCAGGTGTTTGAGCGGTGTGATACCGAACACATGTTCATACCCCCAAATGTCTGAGTGGACCTGACTCAAGAACTTCTTTCAAGTCAGTGCCCTGTGTTTTTCTTATGGAATATTGTTTTCCCTCATTCTCCTACCTTTCTCATTTTTCTTTCTTTCTTTCCTTTTTTGTAAGTAAGCATCTTTTTTGCTACCTTTTGCTACTGCTTTTTATTTATTTATTTTATTTTGTTTCAGTCATTTCTAATAGTTTCTAATTGTTTTTTCTTTTTTTGTTTCTAACTGTTTCTTTCTTTCTATTCTCCGGTCAGTAATTTGTTTCTTGCTGTCTCTCTTTCTTGTTTTATTTTTCATTCTTTTCAGTTTGTTCTTCCCAAATATTCTTTTTATTTCTATATTTTTCTTATTTTCCTTCTTTCCATTATGTTTCTTGCTTGCTTTCTTTCTACTGAATTGTTTTATATATTTTTTTTCTTCATAATTGCTTGCAGGATGATCCTAATTGGTTTTTTTCTAACAATTTTTACAATGTTTTCTTTTTCTTCAACTGATGTCTTTATGGAACACTGTGTGGACCTAAAGTAATGTCCATGATGTATGGACCCCCCTTTTGATATCTATACTGAACATCCCATACACTTTGCTCATTATTGCTCCTGGATTGCTGTACTGGGATTAAATCCCGATGTCCAATCTTGGAAATTAATGTTCGAGTCTGATTTTTCTCAAACCTTCTTTGTTATGCATATCAGTAAGTTTTTCCTTGCCACTGCTGCCTCTTGGTGCTCGTTTGATCATAAGTCGATATTGTGCTTTTACTTGTGCTGTTTAGTGTCGCTGTCACTTTAAAAATAGAATTTCATACCACATAATTAACAACTATATTGAGTTGTAAAACCTCTGGAAGTTTATATCGCATGAACTGGTTGATTAAAGAGCGTGTTGTCAGGAAACTCGGATACCTTGATAGTTTGGACCGGACCGTGCCGTGTGACTGTTGGGTCCTGGGAAGGCTAGCAAGAGGTTCCGGGAACTACCTGGTATTCATTGGGCACAAAGACCTGTAATGCTGGTCCAGTGCAGTTCTGCTGCAAGCCTTTGAAGCCAGGTCCTCAGAAAATGCTGCTTCCAGGAGCTTCCTCTTACTGCTGAGCCACAGGAACTGCACAGAGAAACAAGTTTAAAATATGACTAATTGAAAAGGACGAATGAGAAAGGGATTCACTCTGTAGCACAGCATAATTAAAATCACCCTATTGCCTCAGTGCTATAGTATTATCTTTTACATTAATGGGCAGACGCCCTTATCCAGAGCAACTTACAATGAAAACAGTCTTACAACACAAGCTATTGTGGGTTAAGGGCTTTGCTGCGGGACCCAGCTGTGACAGCGGTGGGATTTGAACCCTGGACCTTCTAGTCCATAGTCCAGTATCTTAAACACTAGGCCAGCACAGTCCAACATTATGATTATTAGTACTAAGAGTATTTCCATTATTAGTTTCCCTAGAGATCGTTGTTGCTGCAGCAAACGGAAAGGTGACGGGAGGACTGTGCAGCCCCCCTTTGATTTCAGGGATATAAGGCATCCATCCGTGTGTGAACGGGTGGAGGCGTGACAGGCAGGACTTTCTGTTTCTGCTGCCCGTCTTACGGCTGTGGAGTTGAGTGACTTTTGAGCCTGTGCAGTGCTGACACAGGAAGCAGCGCTCATTATGGAGCTTAGTGCACTCGCTTTGCTTGTGTGTCTGATCCTGTTATTTTAGACAGGTATGAATCATCACAGGTGTTTCCTGACACTGCTTTTTACTGGCAGCTATCACTTTATTTCCCGAGAGGCCACAGATGTTGTGAAGATGAGAGCAGGGGTTCAGGGAGGCTTTAGGACTGTGGATTGGAGAAATGTTTAATACAAGCCGTCTGGAAGGAGTGAACGATGCTGATACCGAACATACAAAATCTCCCAGATATCTGACTGGAAGTGGCTCAGTAACCCAGTTATGAAATGATCAGGTAGTGGGAGCCTGGTGATTTCTTACGAAAAATGCTCAACCACAGTCCCTTCACCACATTCATTCATTTACTCTTACTTTCTTTATTTTGTTTGCTTTTTTTATTGCATTGTTTATTTCTGTATTTTTTCCGTATCGTTTCTTTCTAAGCCTTTTTTTTTAGTTTACTAGCTTTCTTTTTTATTCTTTCTAGTTTTGCATCTTTCTTTTGCATTTTTTTTTCTGTCCAGTTTTTTTTTTTCCCTTTATCTCTTCTAATTATTTTATACTTGTTCCTTTCTTTCTAATTCTTTTCCATCCTTTGTAGTTCTGTTTGTTTTTGGTTCTATTTTGTATCCAATTCCTTCTTTCTTGATTTCTTTGTCATTCATTGCTTTATTTTTTAGTTTTCTGTCTTTCAGCTTGTTTGTTTGCTTCTTTGGTTCGTTCGGTCTATTTTTCTTTCATTCCAGTTTGGTTTGTTTGTTCGTTTTTTTTAAATTTATTTTGTTTTCTACTTTTTCCCTTATAGTTTTGTGTGTTTGTTTGTTTCGTTCATTCTTTTGTAATAATTGTTTCTTGGTTTCTTTTTAGTTTTCTCTGTTATTTCTCTCCATTTATTATTTTGAGTTCTTTCTTTGCTAATTATTTTTTCTTTCTAATTTTTCCTTTCATGCTGACTTTCTTTATGTTTTGTTTCTCTCTAGAGAAAAAACCTCTTTTGTCTTTCTGAATATGAATAATGAACAGGATTGGCTGTTATAGTACTCTGTATCAGGGTACGAGTGTGTGTTATTTGGTTGTCTTTTGTGTTTGTGTCTTCAGACTGTGCGGTTTAGATTCGACTGCTTTAGTTTATAACTCCATGCTCTTTACCTTGCAAAGCTGCCAACCTCGTTTCTTTGCGTTCTTGGAGTGTGACAAACATCTAGCCAATGGCAACGAAATTCTATGCCTTTGTGTCGCCCGGTTTTCAGCTGACCAATCGGTAGGTGTCACTTTAATCCTCCTGAAAGTGTCACCTTCCCTGTATACTGATGCCCTGGTGCTAATTGTTATTGCTCCGTTGATGTGAAGATTACATATTTTAGTTTGACCCCTAATCAGAAAAGCTGGGACAGTATGGAAAATACAGTACCATGACATGACAGATAAGAGTCTGGATGGTCTTTTTGTTTTTGGTCCCGAGCACATGGCGTCCATTCATTTTTTTTTTTTATACCAAAAACCCATTATACTGGAAAGTTCTATAGGAATACTGATTCATCTGACCACAGAACACATCGCCCACCCCAAGGATGGACAGGGGAAATATGGCCCTAAAATAATATCACGATATTTTAGGGTACTTTTGCGATAACGATATATTTGGCGATGTATTTCAACAACATACAATTGCAACATAATATATTTAATATTTTGAAATACCTGACCTCAATGCTATTTTGACTTTCCTTGTACTCCGCTATGTGCTTCTGCTTGAGTCTGTGAAACAGATTAGATTTTACAGACTTTTTGCATAACTTGCGTATGGCCGTAGTTTGTTGCACATCTGGATTTTTGTACCAAAACCACCTCCACACTGCAAGTCGCTCCTCCTTTTGGGACGAACACAACCCACGACACAACCTGCTTTCTGCCGTATCTGTTGCTCTGCCTATGAGTGACGTAATGGATGTACAGTGTTCCCTCGTTTATGGGGGGGGGTGTTCCTTTTGCGTATTTGCAGAACGTTTGGGCGGCATCGCACCTCTTAAATTAATTCAGTCTATAATGAAACAGCGAACACAACAGCGCAGATAAAAACTCGTCACGTCGACAAGAAGCGACTGATGCTCTAGTGTATTCATCCGCTGAGTAAATACGCTATTGTAGTGTTTTTAACTGTTGAGTAATGAAGCAACACGCTGAAGTAACGGAACGTTCTCTTTACCTAACACTCTTTACATCACTCTCGTATCACACCTGCTCCGTCCGTACCGAGCTTCCAGCACCTCATATCCTACACACTGAGTATAAACAACAGCTATTTACTGTCAATCCTAATATTTTATCATTTATCACATTCCTTTATTGTTAGAATGAATATTTTTATAAATTATTTTTTTTTTAATGTAGAAGTTCTGCGAAAATCCGCTATTATTTTTATATATATATATAATTTTTTTTTCCCATTAATATTTATTGAAAACCAGCAATGCACAGAGGCTGCGAAAGGTGAACCGCGAAGTGGCGAGGGAACACTGTACATGCCTTGTAATATAATTTATGGCCTAAAGTCCAGCTGTTTATTTATTTATTTTTAAAACATCAGATTTTTTTTTTTTTTAATCTGATTGCTAGAGCGGAGTGTGACGCTTGCATGACCACCTGAATAGTCAGATAACTGCAGAAGTTTACCTATGATCAGATAATTGAGCGGTTACGAGCATGTACCCGCTTGCTATGGCTGATTGACATATAGATGAATCATGCTTTCTTTTTCCCCTCCCAGTTTGATTGATAGAAGAGGCTTTGTACCCTTGGCGGACGCGCCTGCTGCCGCAACGGGGATTGAGCTTGCTGCTACAAAAAATGACCTCAACATGGTAGGACCTGTGTCTGCATCAGTTCATGTCCCACCCCCTCTTTCTTCTACCCTAACCCTTCAGCAGTCCCCCCTCCCCATTCAGAGCCATTCTATAGCCTGAGAGATCATACGCCTGCTCCCTGTCAAGCACTCCGCCCTCCCTGGATGAACCAGAGTAACTGTTAAGCATGTTGCCTTTTGACATGGGGAAGTACTGCTACTATTAATAAGTAAAGATGAGTCTCGGCTGTAGGACTGGTTTAACTCGAAACCATGTGACCAAATGTAAGAAGGTATTTCAGGACTGCAGAGGAAAGAGGAAATGAAACCTGTCACTTCCTGACGTCATGCAGGATTAGCGGTAACTAAACTGGTATCACGGCTACTTATTAAAGCGAGTATTGTGTTGATTACTGTAAATTCAGAATCAGGTTGTTGCTCAAGATGAGCTACTAGGCTGTTTAGTATTTTTGAATCTGTATCTGTTTACATGAAGCCTCAGGGTTTTTTGTTCTATTCTCAGTCCGTCTCAGTGCGTCATTATCTGTTGGTACTAGAAGAGTAATTGTTTTTTTATATATGTTAACTGGCAAAATAGTTTATAGTTTATTCTTAACACATGCCTCTCTTTGATGGCCTACTGTTACTTTAGACTTCAAAAGTAATTCTCGATTAAACCTGTGTACAAATGCAGGTGAGTCTGTTTGCTTTAGGATGGCATACAGTGCTGTGCAAACGTCTTAATTCTATAGATTTTTTTGTTAATATTCAGCTTTTTAAAAAAAAGTTTTCGTGGTTACTGCACTTTGTAATTTTGAGTCCCTGCATTGCTGTTCTCTAATGGTCAGGACCAGCACAGATCAGCCACTGTTTGGATCGTTCTCAGCACTGCAGTGACACTGATGTAGTGGTGGTGTTGGTGTGTGTTGCACTGATACAAGTAGATTCGAGGAAAACGGTGCTGCTGGAGTTTGTAAAACACCTTAGTGACACTTCTGGACTGAAAATGAGGGGACGTTTCAAAATGAATACGAAGAGGATCACACAAGAACATCCTGTCCATACCCCCATCACTATCAGTATGTTTCGGCAGTCCTGGTTGACCATACACCCTGCTGTACAGTCAGTGTGGGGGACAAGGTATTGACATCATTCTGTTCACCCCCATGAATGTATCACGTACTACTGTATCACGATATGACTTTGCATCTCATTTGTGTAATGGAATAACTGTCTACGACTTAATTTTATTTTAGCGCTTCATATTTGTTTTTAAGTATGCCCTGATCTTTGTGAGCAGTGTAGTCCACCAGCCAAAAATGTCTGGCCACCAGCTTCCTGTGAGCACTGATGAAGGATTATAGGGTTACTAACGTAAACAACGGATGGAGCTACTATAGAACTACAAAGTGCAGTAACCACTAAAATGTAAATAAACAATAAGCATAATACAAACTGAAAAACCTAGAAGGCATGAGAAATGTGCACAGTATCGTATTTGACTGTTTATGTAGTCTGTGTTTACATTTGCCATGATTTTAGATTCAGAACCTGTTTAGAATGTTCTGCCTGGGATCTTTTACATAACCAACTGAAATGTAGAATATTTGACTTATTTAATTGACTGCCTGGTAAGTAATTATTTACTAAGCTATTCTTGAAGTGTTTGAGTGAAGCCTAAGTGGTGTCTGCTGACAGGTTTACATAATTCACACAAACGTGCTGCCTCATGAATTCATGAAAGTCCTATTGCAGGTGATTATGATCTGTACAACGAAACACGTCCAGAGATGATGTAAAGTGTCCTTGATACGTCTTTGTATTTATTTGATGGGTCATTTTGTTTTCTTTATCCATCAGTCTGTTTTTATGTTGAAAATATAGCAAAGCATTTTAATGGTAAATAAAGTCTTTAGAAATAAGTGAACATTTAGCTAGTTTTGTGGGTGTGTGTGTGGGGGGGGGTGTTTAGGAAGAACCACTTTTTGTTTCTACACTCTTTCTCAGCTCAATTTATCATGTATAGTTCTGTGCAGAAGTCCAACATTAATCTGTTGTTTTAGCAATATATCATTGGCTGTCTCTTTATTAAGCTACAACATAAAGTACAGGTAATATATGTACACACACAAAAAACCATACATTTCCATACAGAATGCTGTCTTCAGGAAAAGGTATTTACTATGACCTCACTGGAGAAGTGGTTTCTTGGTAACTACCCTTCCAGGAAGACCATTTCTGATCAAGCTACTTCAGACTGTATTTGGATCTACTTGGCATGATGATGAAGCTGCCAGATCAAATGTAGGTCACATTCTGTAAGAGCTTATAGAAGCCGTTTTTCTTCTAGACTTCTTGAAGTAGGGGATACTTGAATGAAATGTCCCATAGTCAAATTTCCCCTCAGTTTTGTGAGCAGTGTATTTTCTGAGTGTATTCTAATAAAGAGACAGTGAAATAATTACACAAGGTGGTTATACCATTGATGGAATAACAAATCTAATGATGGCCTAAGACTTTTGCACAGTATTGCACTTAGTGCTTTAAGTTCTACAATTACAGACTGTAGTCCTCTGTTACTCTTCATACCATGTTACCTTGTCTGTCAATGGTCAGCCCATTCTTAGCATTGCAATGACACTGATGTCTTGCCCTGTTATGAGGGGATCAGAATCAGTAGTGCTGCTGAAGTTTTTAAGGAGCTCAGTGCCATGACTGATTCGAGCTACCAAAATATTACGCTGGTAGAATATGAGTCATGGGCACTGGTGAAGGGTTAGAAGATGACTAACATAAGCTGGTCGGTGGCACAGTGGCTCAGAGAATAGGTGCTAGGTTTGTCCCCTGCTGGGGCAGAGCGGACCCAGTGTCTGTGTGGGTCACACAGTCCAAAGACCTGGTGTTGGGTTAACTGATTACTCTAAAGTGGCCTGTGAGTGTGTGTCCTATGATGGATTGGGGGCAATGTCTAGGGTTGCCCCTGCCTTGATAACACAATCTGTACAGCAACAGACATAGGCAAAAGAAATGTCTCTAATAAAGTGAACTGTTATAAAATTCAGCTGTGTCTGATCCAATTGTACCAGTGCAACATACACCATGTGGAGTGTAGAAACAAAGAGGTGATATGTTGTTGTGTGTGTGAGGGAGGAGATAAGTTTTTCACTGCATTTAGCTCATTTATCCATTAGTTGTAACACAGTCATAGCTGCGGTTGTATGTCTAGGAGGATAATTGCCTGGATTTTGCACTTTCCTGTGCCAGTTGATGAATCGGTATGGATTCAAAGTGAAGTGGGCCAGGGAGGTCAGTAAGACGCAGGTGTTAGTCCACAGCATAAGCTGGAATGGCCTGGGTTGTGCTAAGCCTGCATGTTGCCTTTCACCAAATTCACAATGCTGATTCTTGCACTGATGAGCATTCACCTCTGTTCATATTGACTGAGTTTAATTTTGTAATTCACTGATTGGTGTATTAAAGGTGCAACGTGGGACCTGTTTACACCTCGCATTAAGGCTTTTAACAAACGTTTCAAGAAATGGGATTTTTAAGGAGATTCTCAGGCTTGTTACTCCAGCATCAGCTCCAAGAGAACACACATGGTTTTAAGGGTGGGCAGAGTTCTACGTCTACGTCTAAGCCTCATCATTTTTTTACTAGATCCCAGGACTGCTTTCACGCAGGGGGAACAAGCTGGGTGTGGGTACTGGACAAGCTTGGCTCACTTGGGTGACCAAAGAAGGCACATATTGATGTAAGGTGTAAACAGGGTCATACATTTTCCATGAAGTGCAATATGTTAAAATGCGAGCTGTTAAAATTGAGGTTAACGTGCTTACATTTTAACACTGATGGCTTTTAAAGAATACCTTTTTAACACATTTTCCTGCTTTATCATAGGAGGCAATTGTACTTGTGGGTTGTCCAAAATGGTCTTATTCCACTATACCACCACTATACACTCTCCACATACCACGTATAGCTCCCTTATACATTTTGCTCATTACTGTACGACGGTGGAAACAAGGTGACTGCATTTTTACAACATGCCTGGCACAGCTAAGAGTTAAAACATTCTGGTTTTAAAGTACATAATAAAATGAATGAATTTCATTAATATGTGTATTGATTTCCTAATTTGTTTCTCCTTTGAGTGCGATGCCGTGGCAGCCTCGGTCAGAGGAATCTAAATGAAATGTGCTGCAGTAAACCAAAAAAGACCTAATGAACATACTGTTATTGAATTATTTAAATTGTGCTCTGGAGGTGCAGTTGTTGAAACCACCACTAGTCTAGATTTGGGGGGTACTACTGGATCAGGGAACAAGCCCAAATGCACAACTGCAATATAGAAAAAATCCTGGGGGGGGGCACACAATTGTAATCCAGAGCAAATGTATCCATGAAATTTTGCTTATTTTGCCAGATTTCTTAATCTGATTTGAGGCCTTTAATCCGATTTAAGAAATCAGAGTATGCTGTTTAAGTATCCGCTTGACTAATCAGATAACAGATTAATAAGCACAAGTAAATACACTTGTATTAAAATGCTATGTCTAAGGGTCAGAACGTGCTGATGTCATGATGTAATGACAGGTTTATGGAACTGTTCGGCTGTCATAGTAAATAAGGAACTTCCTTGATCCTTCATCTCCTTATTACTTATCACCTGCATGAATTCCCCCCAAACTACTGCTGCTACCTGCTACTAACACGCTCGTGATTTACTGCTGCCCATGTTTATTACTTTTACATTTTTCATTGGTGGGTTTGTTGAACTAATATCTCCTTCTCTCTTTCTCTTTGTTCCCCTTCCCTCACACATCTATCTCTTGTATCATTTTCCACAATATTCTGCCTTTTGCTTTGTTTCCAATTTCTTCCTTTCCCTGCATTTGTCTTTAATGCTCTACAAGTGTGCTCAGGGTACTAAAGGTTTATTGGAGACTGCTGCTCGCTCTCCGCTCATCTCCAGCTCCTGTCCTCCAGCGAAGTCTCAGACCCTTCCCACCATCACTTCTCCTCCTGCTCCGTAGTATCGGCAGGCTGTACCGCCCCATAGACATCACTCTCATCATAGAAGCAAGAACAAACGAACTTCCTCACAATCACACAAGTATGTTTTCAGCTCTGCTGCCTCTCCAGGACCTGGTGTAGCCATGGCTCAGTGAGCAAAAGGCCCAAGAGAATTCACATCTCTGATCACTTGCCCTCGCAGCATTCCTTGCACAGCACTTGCGTTCTCTTTTTGGATTTTGCAGGCTATTTTGGACTTCTTGAAGAGTGATGTATTTATATGAAAACCTGCAGGTCGGATGTTTTCACATGGCTCACTAATTAAGAAAGGGAAATGGGCCTACGTTTCAACTGCACAGGTTTTTGTGAGCACACAAGTCGATGGTACTTTCCCAGACCTTCTTCCCCAAGAACGTGTTTAACGGGAGCCTGTTTATATTACAACCTATGGAAAGATCCCTGCCTGATTCCTGAATAACCAAATCTTGTGTACCTTTAATGGCATTATTTAGTAGTGCATGTAATTATCTGGTTATCTGTGGATTGAGCAGGCGCTCGATCATCATGTGTACTTCTATGTTTGTGCATGTGTAGGGTTGGGTATCGGAACCGGTTCCAGAATACCAAAAAATAATTTGTTTCACACAGCGGTTCCTACTAATGCATTTCACTGGTCATCAAGTATACTGCTCACAAAAATTCAAAAGGAAATATCCCCTAATTTTTGTGAACACTGTAGTTTAGCACTGATACAATGCTAGAGGATTAGTGGAAGATGGACACTCGAAAGTTCGGCTCCACTTTGAGTATAAACCAAAAGTCTAAATGCGGTGTGTGGTAAGGTGATCTGTTGCACAGGAAGTTTCACCTCCAACATGGCAAAACACCGGAGTTATATATCCACCATGATATCGAGCTTCTCCAGTGTACCGGGTTCTACCGACTTTTGTCTTGCTCAAATACTGCATTAACTGTGGCTGAATGTATTAAAACAATGTCCTAGCAAATACCAAATCTCTCCCAATGCTTCTGTAACCAAGAGTCTAAAACACTTCTAAGCTCAACACGGTTTGAGGTTCGCAAACAATGACCTAGCAAAAAAACAGACTGGTAGAGGTTTGGTATACGTATTTTAGTACGTTAAGTCACCTTGTTTTGTTCAGGTTGAAATACACTGGTCAGAAAAACTAGGTTTAGGGGGTTATTTCAATATTAATACGAAACCATTTTAAAAAGAAGCATTTGATTTGACTTCTTTAACCAAGATCATCAGAAGAGATGAGATGTATCCTCAATTATGGTGATTGAGTAGCAAGTGATATATTTACGGGGGTGAACAGAGGCATGTTAAACTGGACAAGCGTGCCAAAACACCCTGCCAATGATGGGGTGTGAACAGGATCAGATTGTCCGGCAGTTCTTGTGGAATCTTTGTAATCATTTAGAAATATCCCCTCATTTTGTGAGCAGTGTATAAAAAAGGAACACCTAAACATTTGGCACTTTTTTTTTTTTTTTTTACACAATTTCAGAGTCAAATCTTTGACTCCATAAGAACTGGCAGGAGATGAGCAGAATCTCAATCAGAATCGATAAAACACAAACGATACCCAACACTATGCATGTGCAGATGTTTTATACTCTCTCACTTCTGCTTCTTCTGCTAACGAAAGCAACAACATAACACCCACCCCCTTCCAATTAAGAACCGAATTAAATTAAAGTGCAGGGTTTGGGTAAAGATCAGACTGTCATTTATTGTAGCAGGTTAGTTGTTTAGGTAGTGGGTTATGATGTTAATACGCCCCATTTGTTATACCACGACTTGGAATGCCAGGGTTTGATTCTTTCTAACCACGGACTGAATTTGACACACCTTAGCTGTCACCTGTTTTGTTAGAGCCAATCATTATGTGCCAAACCAGCTCAGATTGAATGTGCACATGGGGGCTTTATTTGAACAGCAATAGTTTACAGTGAATACTTTAGTGGTGTATATAAACTCTTGTCAATGGTGTGTGTGTTTAGGTATGTGTTTGGATGGACAGGACTAAGCCATCCTTCAAGCAAAGAAGTGCATGACTGTAAAAACATCTTCCCTTCACATCGTGTCATTATGATTTCAAAGGCTTGTTTATTTGCTCACCAGACAGTTTATTAGGTACACCTCTTTATCTGCTCGTTAGCACAAACAGTCCCTCTTTTAACATCAGGTTGATGTCTGGGTATGTAAGAGCCGTTTACTGGTGCAGGTGAAGGCAACAGGGTTCACTGTGGGAAATAGAGATGATGATGATGGTTTATGCTAGGAGCCCCTCAGCCCATTCTGGTTCATGAGGCATTCATGGGTACTCCAATTTGACACATGCTAACTACCTAAACAGGTGGTCATAATGTTTTAGATCATCTGTATATGCTGGCGTGTTTTTTAATGTACACTCCTGGGTAAAACATTTTAAGCCTTGAATAATCCTAAGAACAAATCATTGGTCGTGTAATTAGCAAGAAGTAAGAGTCCAGGGTCCAGATTTGAAGCCTATAGAGAATTTCTGGCCTTACCTTAATCTCAAACAGAATGGGAACTGTCCGAAGGCATTACCTCTAAACAGAACAACACTGATTCTGCAGTTTTGGATTTGGAACTTTTTTTTTTTGCCCAGGTGTCAACCAGATAATGAAAATGTCCCCCCGCCAATGGCATGTGGTAATGTTTGGGCTGATTATGACTTGTGTGTTTCTTAATGTCACAGATCTATTGTTATTGTTTATTAGTCGGTCAGTTGTGTTGTACTATTATAGCACACTGCTATGGTGATGGTTTTACCCAGATGTTTGGCATCACCTGACTGTATGAACGTGAGAATAGGTGGCGTGTTACATATTATCCAGGTTTTTAAAATATGCAATCCGAGTACGTACACATGGGATGCTAAAAGCATTTGTTTACCCACTGTACTTCACAAACTTTGCAGTATTTGCACAAATAAATGTAAGGATCTGACTGGACAAACCGACTTGGTCTACATGAAAGTAAACCTCACATATAGCTTACCAATACACAGCTTTCAGATCTATATTATATACTAGAGCTAAATGTCCAAATTATGTTTCATGTTCTGTTTAATTTCCCAGAGTATGTCACTGATTCATTTGGATAATAGTTGGCAGTCTGTTGAGTGAAGTGTGTTCACTTGCTTACTTTTTAATATAATGGTGATTCATGACAGGAGCAATGTAATAATACCGTAATAGGGAGGGAGGAAACGGGAGTACCCAGAGTAAACCTTAGCAGGCACATGCAAACTCGTACAGTCTGATGTCAGGATCGAACCCAGGATCTCGGGAGTTGTGCTAACTGCTTGCACCTCCATTCCACCTTGGGAACTTAGTTACTGTGCTTGTTATTGCTATACTTCAAGACTTTTTTTTTTACCCACAGGGAGGTTATATTTGCCCTGCAGCTCTAGTGACCTGGTGGTTAGAGCCAACTGCTGGAAGAACAGTCTCTGTGGGCCTGGGTTCATCATTCAATCCCTGCAATGGACTGGCACCCTGTCTGGATTTGGTCTAGACCAAAGGTGGCAATGGCGACCTATCCAATGTAACGATGGTTTAATGCAGAATAAAATCCTCATGGCATTTTAATAGGTCACAAAAACAACCCAACTTTCTCAAATGAATGGAGAACATCAAATGGAACGGCAAATGTCAGTCGGGGCTTACTGTTTAACATCAGTGCTTGACCTCAAAGTGATGTTCCACATTCTATTAGTAGAAGGCTGTTGTAATGTTTTGGGGGTGTAGTTGTTGCGTGTCCAGAACCTTTTTTCTGTATAGTGTACGTTAGTACCTGAACTACATTTGGCATTTAATTCTTATTTATATTTACATCATTTAACAGACGAGCTTATCCAGAGCGACTTACAACTCATAATCTTACAATTCAAGCACTGGTGGGTTAAGAGTCTTGCTTACGGACCCAACTGTGGCAGCTTTGGCAGAGGTGAGATTTGAACCCTCGACCATCGGGTCCAGAGTCCAGTAACCTTAACCGCTAGGCTACCACAGTCCCATATTAAGACCATGACTCCACTTACGCTCTAGCCAATCCTCAGTGACCGTAACCGTGAGAGGCTTTGATCTTTTGCTTTAAAAAAATTGGAACCTTTCTCATTCAGACGTGGTACAGTTGGAGCCAAATGAGAAGAGAGTTAAGCACATTTAGTACCCCTGTAA
>JAYJMA010140391.1:0-15192 GCA_036873895.1 Parotocinclus cabessadecuia | reverse complement strand
CAGTAAAGAGGACGATAACAACAACAAGCATGCTCAAAAAAGATTATCTGTCCTTGCTACCACAGCAACCCAGGTGCTTATGGCAACCACTTCCTGAGACACATACAGCTGTTTAACCTAATGGAATGAACCGAACATAATCTCAGTCATTTGTATGTGACGTCACAGATTTGAACCATTCCAACACTAGACATTTTAACCATAATTAAATTCATTTATTAAGTAAGATATTAATTAACCTAGCTATGTATTGCTTGTCTATTTGATCAGCACTGTTGCACCCACATTGGTGCACTCCCACAGTTATTCAGTATCACCCTTTGAAATATTATGGAGCAGCTCAGGTAATCAGACACCCATTCACTGGAACATTATAGAACACGACTGCAGCTAGAGTCAGATAGAGATTTGATACCAGGTAACCATGCCCTGCTGGTATGTCACCATACTTTGCATAAAAGTCCTGTCCTTTCTAAGCAATGATTGGTCAGCTGGGCACTTACATCACTGTGTTCTGCTAGGATTGGTTTATGCATACCTGGGGGTGGGGTAAGGAAGTAACCAGAAGGTAGAGTGTCAGTGTTGCAGTGTAATGGGGATGCTGGGACACCTGTTCATCTACCAACTCTGGACTTCTAGGCTTTTCTGGAACTAACTGAACAAATCGGTTAAAAAGACGGGGTAAGGACCACAAACGGAGTTTTTTTTTTTTTTTTTTATTTTCTTCAGTGGTTTTCAACATTATGCATTATTGCATTATAACATTATTGCGTTTTTTTTCCTTGTTACCTTCACAGTACATACAATATCATAGTTGTATTAATAGTTTATATGGACTAGTGAGTTGTATGTGTGGGGAAAAAATGAGCCTTTGATTTGGCCTGGGGAACATTTTTTTTCAACCAATGAGAATATTTATTGTATATATGATGATCTGTATATGCTTATTGGCGTTTGGATTCTGGAAGACACTCAAATGTAGTCAAAACCGAGTCATAGTAGCACAGGGGTAAAGCGCATAATAAGCTTAAATGATGAGTATTGACAATTGTAAGCAGTTTGAATGGAATGGGTATAATGAAGGAACAGCTGTGTGACATGGAGGTCAGCACATAATTTCCTAAAGGTCTGACAATCACACCATCTGCACTGGACTGGCTCATGTTACATAAGCAACTAGTCTACAGGGAGGAAGGGACTGCAAGAATGCAAATTTGTTCGCTGAAGGAACAGGACACAAAATACAGTAGATGGCTAATTTCTCACTTGGAGTGAGCATTTCCTAAAGGGGAATACATATAAAAATGTACAAAGACTTCTTTGGTGTATATAGAATTACAGATACACATTACTGATGAACAGTGTTTCATACTAGTATTCTTTACTGCTGCTTTGTTTTAATTGTGCTTTTTGACAATTTAGAATGTGTTGTGGCAGCAAATGTGTTTACTGTGTCATAACCTTTGTGTGGTGTACTTGTTAATTATTTAGGCATTCATATGAGTCAGTCCATCTGTCACCTGTTTCACCTAATTATGCTGTTACATTTTTTATTATGCATAGTAATGAATGCTTCACCATATATGTCCAACACTTGAGGTGATGTTTAAAGCATTTCATGGGAATGAAGGTTTGCCTTTTGTGTAAAGTGACTTTACGTATGCAAATCTTGGGTTTTTGCATTGTCCTTGCAAATGTTCAGAGATCAGGAAAAGCCTTGCTGTATTTTTGTGGAGAACACTTACTCTTTTAACCTGTTTAGCTTGACATTTTTAAACTATTTCACAATGTATGCCAAGCCCAATGCACAAACCCCAAACATGCCCTCAATATGTGGATGAAAAATAGGATTTTTTGGTAAATGACATAGGACAGGACAAATTGTCATGCATATTAATGTAATTTGTAATGTTATACTGTTTATTTATATACAGTAGTACTGTATAGTAGTACAAAATGATCATATATAATTATTTTACAGTCAGTTCTAACCTGAAAAATACAGAATGTGTATGCGGCATTAAAAACTGAAAAAACAAAAAAAATATTCTGGCTTCCAGGTTTCATTGGTCAACAAATGGTCCAAAATTGAGAACACATATGTGACGCCTGTGAACATTGAAGAAGATGAGCTATAATGAACCTGCTAAGCTATGTTAAAGAAATCTACAGTTAGATGCAAGCTCCGTAACAGTATGCAGTTAAGAAGGAATGGGAAGGAAAGCATTTACTTTCAGCTAATCACAAGATACTAAATGCCACTGAAACTCTGACACTTGGTATATTCAGATGAAAAAAAGTCTTTTGGTAACAAAGTGGGTTTGGTTTGGAAAGAGATCGTTATACAGTATATACCTTAATCCTCACTGTTAAGTATGGTGGAGAATGCAACGATTAGTGGTTGGATACCAATGAGCACAAAATGTTTTGACACCAAATTAAGCTTTTCATTTGGTCATTAAGGTTATCTGACCTAAAGAGCTGTTTTTAATCTGTGGGTAGAGCTAAATAAAAGAATATACATGAAAGCACCTTGAATGATTCTGTATTGGGGAATAGTTTTTATTATTTTATTTAGTATATTATTTTTATTTACCTTGTTAAAATGATTGCTATATTTTTTAGCAACTCTGGAGCTGACTATGTATACTATTTTATATAAAGTGCAGTGTTTATACTTGTTATAGTTTAAATAAATAATAGTTATTATATATAGTTAGTATATAATTGTATATGAATGTATCTGTAAGTTTGCTCATATACTTTCATGAAATTTACATTTTAAACAATTACCTTTATTTATGATAATAGAAGTTTCTCATATGATATTAGACTAAATATGTGAATTAAAATATTTCACAGTGAAGTACGACTGTAGTTGGCAGCAGTATTTAGAGTAAACTTGAACAGGAACAGCAGCTGCTACAAGTTGTTACACAGTGTGCATCAACAAAAGTACCAGTAGATTTAGCGCGTATATAACATGTGGCTTGGGTCCTTTCTGTGTGGAGTCTGCATGTCCTCCCCGTGTGTGCGTGGGTTTCCTCCGGGTACTCGGGTTTCCTCCCTCAGTCCAAAGACCTGTTAGGTTAACTGGTGTCTCTAAATTGTCATTGACTTGTGTATGCAAACACCTGGAGAAAGCAATGGCAAACTACTCCACTATACTGCCGAAATACTTCATGGATCACATCGATGAAAGACAGAAATGTGTGGAGATCGATGATCCATCAAGTGACTGAGAGTCTGCAGTGACTCTACGGTTAATCCATCCATATAACAACATGAAAATGTAAATATTCATTTAAAATGTGGTTGAAGATTTTTCCCTCCGTTTTTCTATCTGAAGTGATTTCAAATGGGTCTGCTGTTCTGTGTGTTTACCTCCCATCATTGGCTTGTTCAGCTGCTGTTCTGTGTTCATTGTTGGTTTGTAAGGTTTTTTTTAACCTGTTTTGTACAAACTTTTACACTGTTAATATATACAACAAAAACACTGGTATACAAACAGTTTGTGGCATTTCAGTGGAGAAAGCTACTGGGGATTTATCCAGCATTCCATTTTATTCAAAATATATAAGAATTAACAGAAAATGTATGTGTATAGCTTTAACCAATGGTGCACAAGCCCATATTTGGGTGTGGTGTACACAGTCACAAGATTTGGTGATTTTGCTGCCCGACTACACCTTTTAAAGCTGTTATTTAACTTTGAGAAGGGAAACGCTACTCTCTGAAATCTAGTCCTTCCAGGAGAAATGTTTATTTGTGCATTGGGAAAAACGTAGTGGCCACTGTATATATTAAAATATTGATAAAAGGATATGAAAGTTACAAATTCTGCACTAAGTCCTGTATACTTTTTATCTTTTCAGTTGGCAGCAGGGGAGTCCTTCCCTAACCCAGACAGACTGAGGCGGGTGGATTCCAACAGGAAATCGCGAAGCTTCAGCAAGCAGCCCAGCACTGGAGACTATTACAAGACCCTGGGCAGCGAAACCACAGACACGAACCCCAGCACAGCCATGGCACCTAATGAGGAGGTACATCAGTCATTACTACTTAGCTTATATTTTAACATTAATATGTTCATTTAAGAATGATTGCTTTTAATATATCATTACTTGGGTTTGGTCATTTCCAAATTAGCTGACTATGATAGATCACTTTTCTCCCAAATACTGGTCGACAGAATCTACTTGTATTTTGCAGTATAAACATGGCAACTAACTGTTGAACATGTGATGTATTAATATAACTGTTATTAATTGTGTAAAATGTGAACTGTAACCTTTGGTCAGAATCAGCCTAGCTCATTCCCCTTACCTGCTACATCACACCGCAAGTCCATGCAAGGAGTGGCCCAGTGCTGGCAGACTGGCTTTAAAGCGCATATCCATTGCATGGCCTGATAAACACTGTGAACTATTAGCTTAGTCTTTTATCTTGTGACATAACATTGACAGTTGTGGCCTTGCGCTTTTATATTTGTCATCAAAAGGGAACCACGCCCAGGTGCTACAATTGAAAGCAAGTGCTGTGCCCTGTATGCAAATGTTGCTGGAGTTATGTAACACTTGCCATGGCTTTTTAAGAGCCACACAGTAGATTAATTATACTCTTTATTTTTATTCATGGACTTTAAAAATGAGCCGTTATTTACATAGGAATTTAAATCTTATATTTGAAAGTGTATCAGTTATATAAGACACCGGTTAGTACTGCAGTTCCTGTGCCTCAGAGGTAAGAGCCAGCTGCTGGAAACAGCAGTTTCATATCCGGGGCAGGGCTAGGTAGTGGGTCCCCCATCTACCCTCTCTCCACAAGACTGATATGCTGGTACTTGAAGTCACTACAGTACTGGGCTAGTGAATTTGCCAGTACATCACCCAATGACTAAATTAGTTCTGATGTACCAAAGTAATTTATGAATCAATTCAGTGTTAAGGCCTTAAGGCTGCCACTACTAACTTTCAATTGCTTATGAGTTGTACGTTGCTTTTTATAAGGGCTCTTACTGAGTGATGTAAATTTACAGATACAGCACAGCATGATTAGTACAGTGTAATCATCATAGATGTGTTAGCATTTGGGAACTAAACTTGTGTAAAAGTCTTAGGCCACTTTTATTTTTGTTTTAGCCACTATATACTATAAGACTATATGTAACATTTGACAGTGATTTGAGCCAAAAATCTTCTTCAGACGGAGTGTCAACTTGACATTCAGATGAAGATGCCAGATGCTGCTGTTGCTCAAGTGTACTGGAGGTCACACTAAATACTTCCCACTGTAGCCTGTACAAGCTGGGTTTTTTGTTGTTGTTTAATACCGCAGTGCATACAAATTTCTAACAGTGGTATATTTAATCTGTTGCTGTCCTAAGCCTTTTGCACAGTACTGCATATAGTGTCAAAAATGATTGCGTGTGAGGAAGCCCGTTTAAATTAGAGGAATTTCACAAATTGATAACCGATATCCTTTATGTATTCCTAAAGAAGATGGACTTAGTAAGCAAATGTTTGCTGTAGTTTTTAATATAAGCAAAAATCAGTTCATTTTGTGAACCTCTGTCTAACAATGCAGATTATTTCTATAAATTATTAGTAAATACAGGCTTCGGTATTCGTTTGACTAATTTGTGTTGCTTATCACAGTCATGAAAACCCATGAAGAACTAGTGGCTCATTCCAGTACACACACTGTCCACTGTTTAAATGTAATCTTTATTGAGCCAATTAGACACCCAGTAGGGAGCCCACTCTCTCCAATAGACCAGATGGCACTTGACGTGTCTCTTGGGTAAAGACCTATTAGCAGCTACATGGATCATGACATGAAACGGACCATATGGAAAGAGGGTGGGGTGGGACAGGGTGGGTGTAATTATTGTAGGGGAGGGAATAATACACACGCGTCTGGCACGTGCCGAAAAGTGGGGGCTGTGGGGGCACACGCCACAAGGAGTGGGGATGGGAGGGGGCTGTTCTAATGAATACTGTGACAGCTGGAGGGACTGACCGAGTAAATGATAGTCCCTTGAGATTAGGAGTGTGCTGGATTGTGGCTGTTTGCCACAGCAGATGTCTGCTATTCCTCAACAACTATGTAAGTTATCGGGTCATCAATTCAAAGCTTTAGTACTCTAGTAAAATGTTCAAGGCCTTAGCTACAGTGTGGCCTGTGGATGAACTAGTTATCCAGTTTGTGGCTACTGAATTCATAAGTAATAAGTAATAATAATGTATGCAAGTAAGTAATAATTTTGTATTGAAATAAACAAACATATTTTGAATCTGTAAAGATGCATTACACTACAAGGGGATTAATGTTAGTATTATTGCAATGAATTTGGTCATGTCCATGATATTTATCATTGCTTTAATTTCATCACCCCCCCCAAAAAAAAATATGCCACACCTGCCAACAAATTTTATTGCATGCATCAATTTGTAATAGAAAACAATATTTCTTGCTTATTGCGTGAATCCATAATTACTCATTTAAATAAAATCTAGATTTGTAAATGAACAAAAGAATTTTACTTACCCGACTTGTGCCTTTAGGCCAGGTTAAGCATCACAAAGTGAAGAAAGTTACAGTTATGTGACAACCTGGAAGTCACTGCCGTGGCCCGAACACAGTGCTTGGATAGCAAACTGCCATTGTAATACAGGGAATAAGTTATTTTCAGATCTAAACGAGACTGCCTTATCCAGAGCAACATACAGAAATGCTTCACTCAAAAGAAGTTTTCTTGGTTTATTTTGGAGCGATTTAACATTAATCCAGTGGCTTTCTGTTCCCTGCAGGGTTCGATGCTGTTGGAGGAACCAGCTGGTGCCTCTCCCGCAGTAGTAAACGGAACGGGTTTAAATGGGGATATTCCTGCACCTCCTCCTCCACCACCTCTACCTGTTGCACCCACACCACATCCACCTCCTCCTCCACCTCTCCCAGTACAGACCCCTACACCTCCCCCAAGCACCAGCACTGCCTCCAACCAGCGCCGCATGTCCACCTCCAGCAGTGAGTAGTCTTGGTCATCTCTATAGATTTATCAATTTATGTTTTTTTTCTGTTTGGAATTAACCTTTGTAAACATAGCAAGCTGTAAGCAAAGTAACTATCTCTTTTGATCTCCTTTTATATTTCATTTTATTCTCTTATTCTCTTAATTTCTAAATTTCTTTTAAAGGATTAGTTCTTAAAAGACTTATTTTATGATGTACAGTGTCTGAACACACAGTATTACTTTGAACACGTGCAAGATCCTGCTATTTATTGCTTTTCATTTTTTGTTCCATGTATAGGTACAGTACTGGGCAAAAGCCTTAGGCCACCATTGCATTTGTTGTTTTAGCAGTGGTACAATGAACATGTATGATTTTTGAAAAATATCTTTATCAATACAAACAGAAAATAACAAGGTCAGCATTTAGTGCCTTCCATAAAGATTCATCCTGATCATCCTCTTTGGACTGTGGAAGGGTCAAATTGTCATCCTGATAAAGCTGCCAAATGTTGTTGCTTTTATAAACATATTTTAGTTATTAGAATGTACCATATACCAAATTGAATGGATGAAGTAGACAGCGTTATGCTTAATGCAGCAATTTTTAATAATAACCAGGTGAAATAATAAAAAACAATGAAATCATTTAAATAGCTTTTCTAGATGGTAACACTTTAATTTCTGTGCACCAGAATCTTTAATTTCTTCCAGTATTAGTAAGGTATCTATCTATCTATCTATCTATCTATCTGAGTCACAAAATGGCACATGATCTGTCAGTGGACAACAGTAAGCAGGAAAGTTTGGGAACTAGTGCATTAGAAAATATTTATAAGAAACATAAACACTTTATTAGCAGGTTTGTAAAAAAAAATAGACTAATAGTAAAATTAGGGTATTGGGTTTTTTTCTAGAATAATTGTATGGGTTACATGTTATACTATTAGTAGTAAAATTGTTATTCCCCATTATAAAGGACAGTTTTAAATAGAGATATACATACATGGTATTCAGTTGCAGTATTAAATATACTGATCTGTTAATCTCGCGTGAAAATGAAGTGTTGTTTAAAAACATTTAGACTTAGATTAATGTTTATCATTTAAATATGTGTGGAATTGTGCGACATCTAGAAACCACAAACTTCAAGCTATTTAGACTAAGTGATACAAATCTGAGCTTTATCTGTACTCATTTATTCCTTATAGTATTTATCTGGCTTAAATAATCAAATGATGCTCCGAGGTTTATCTATGTACTTATATGGTAAAAACTCAGTGTGTGTGCTCAGCACAACTAGGCAGCGGTATGCAAAATATTTTACATAAACCCGAGTCACTGCGTAGTTTAAATATTTTAAAGATTCACCCTGCTACCATGAGTGCGACCAGGCTGCTCTTTCCAAATATCCTTTTACAAATTAATGCCCGAGTGCTACTATTACCTTGAAATCAGGTTTAGTGTTCTTCCATTTGCTTAATTGCTTCAAGGGACATCTAACAGGTCTCGTACTATTCAGCACAGCATTATGCCAACAAAATGCACTAGTTTGTACTGGTCTTGTTTCTGCTTAGATAGCTGATCCATTAGTGTCTACAAACCTGTATACTGTGGATATATTTGTTGTGGTTGCAGAACACAGGATGTTTAATCAACTAAAGATACATAATGCATCTCGGGCAGCTGCACGAACAGGAGCACGGTTACACATACGGCAGATGATGTATTACATGGGAATATATGGGTGTTGTAATGTGTCACACTCAATTAGTAATGAAGAAATATTAGCTTTGTGTAATCAAACAATGTAAACATATACTCTCCGACTACTTCATTAGGTACACATTGCAAGTACTGGGTTGGAATCCCTTGTGTCTGAACTGGTTAGTTAACATGATAGCATCATGTAGTTGCCACAGATTTGTTGGCCGCACATTTAACATGCTGTATTAGATTGAGATCTGGTCACTGTGGAGGTCATTTGAGTACCATGAACTCCATGCCAATTGCCATGTTCAAGAAACCAGTTTGATATGATTTAAGCTTTATGACCTAAGGCATTGTCCCATTGGAAGAGGATATCAGAAGGTAGTGACATCAGAAATGGACACCAGGCAATGTTTCCCACTCTTCTGTTGCCCAGTTTTGTTGAGTCCGTGTGAGTTGTGACCTCAAAATCACCATAAATTCCCTTTCTTACCCCATCTGATCCTCGATTCTAAACTTCAACAGGTCATCTTGACCATGTCTACATGCCTAAATGCAGCAAGTTGCTGCCATGTGATTGGGCAAAAAGTGGAAGGTGTGTGTGTATATACACACATACGTATATGCATGTGTCTATATAGATCTAAATAATAACTAAACAAATAAAAAGAATGTAATACATTTAAAGTGTTTTGTGTCCGTTGAAAGCAAAACTTCCCTTTAAATGCCCATGTTAACACAATGGCACAGTTTAGGTTTCAGTAAAATATATATCAACAAGTGTGACATTTTTGCACCAAAAAACAGTGCATTTAATTGGTAACTACAGATTGTCTTTGACTTTGTTTGTTATCTCATTCAATCCACCCCCATTCTGACTTTTTCACTCAACGCCCGCCTGCTGCCTGTGTCCTTTCATTTTTATTCATCCACCTCTCTTGCTGCATGTCCATTATGATTCTTGTTGTTTTTATTCATCTGGACATCTTGCACTTGGTTTCCTTGCTGGTCTTTCCACATATACTTTTCCTCTATTTGGTCGCTCTAAGAGAATCTCTCCTCTGCCTGTGTCAATCCTGCCTCGGACTTACTCCAGCAGAGGAAGAGTAAGTATTTACTTACCATCTCTCCACAGATCTCACCTTTATGTGTTTGTGGGCGTTTATGTATGTTTCTTTCCTGTTTCATGTTGTTTTGTATTCTTGATATTTGAATGCGATCAGATTAAAAACTGTGCAGGTTCCATCATTTAGTTTAATTTAATTTAATAATAATTTAATTTATTAAACATTTTAAGGTCTGGTCACTAGTACAGAATCTTCATATTGTTCAGTTTGTCTTTGTCATACACATGCTCTGCTTAGTTCATTACATGTAAATCTAGTGAAAAATAACTGTCACAATAAATAAATAATTATCAATTTATCATAGTAATTGTTCTTATTTTAAAAATATGACCTTTTAAACATAAATTGCATTTCTTTTTCTTTTTTCATTAAATATGCTAATGTGTAGACAAATACAGATGGCAAACAGGCAAAGCTTATGGAACAAAGGCTTCATCATTTTTAAATACGCTGATCACAAAAATTATGGAATATTTCAAAATGAATACGTAGAAGATCCCACAAGAACTGCTGGCCAATGATGTCTGATCCTGTTCATGCCCCATTGCTGTCAGTGACTTTTGGCAGTCTTGGCTGATCACACCCCCTACTGAACAGGCAATGTGTGGCACTCCCGTCCAGTTTGACATACTTATGTTCACCCCCATGAATATATCACTTGCTATTCAATTAGGATAATTGGGTTTGCATCTCATTTGCACAATCGAACACCTTTCTTCTACCTTAAATGGCAGAAAACTAGCACTACTAGACCCATGCTACTGAAATGCAAAAAAATTGGTAGTATTACACTAGTATCTGTTTTCAGTAATTGTTTCAAGTTTTATAAAAGATACTAAGATAGGAATTACTGTGTCCTACAGTAGTGTACTAAAGGTTTTCATGTTGTATCTTAATATTGTTTTGAATAATGTCCGATCAGTGTCCATTTTATTAAACATACTGTTTAGGAGCATACCTATACTGACATGCACAGAAAAATTATGTAGCAAAAGATTAAAGCTTAATGATTTGTGTAACATGACTGACGTGTATATGTCTTTTTATGGACTTGTTATACCCTTCTTCTTGTTCTGAATGTTTGCATGGATATTGCATGAGCGAGCCTGAATGCTTTCCGGCCACATTGTGTTTTGCAAGTGGGCGTATTTGTGTGTGCTTGTTAGCAACAAGTCTGACTTGCATCTATAGCACAGTATTAAATATTGTTCAAGGCCTTTCTGCTCTAGTGCAGTTTGAAAAGGGAGGAGGGGAGGGGCAGGGAAACCAGAATGGAGCTGCGTAAAAAAGGAGATGACAGGATAAGAAACGGAGCAGAATCCATGTGACAGAGGGAAAGTGAGTGGGAATGTCATATGCAGAGTCTAGGGTGAGAGAGTAGACTTGAAATACACTTCCAGTTTGGCAGCTGTCCATTGTCCAAGCTGATTAGTGCTGATCTCTTTAGAGTTTTGAACTGCGATGGGCCTCTACTCTCTTTTTTCCATCCCCCTCACATTCTGTGGAGGCAAACAGAGAGAATGAGAGAGGTAGTTGGGACTTTGGATTGAAAGTGAAGACAGGGATTTACAACTTAATTTGTTAGTACAAGAATCAGTGATGACACACACTTAGTGTGATTTTTCAGGAAGTCCAGAGGAGAGCACAAGAAAAATCAGGTGATGTACAGCTTTTTAAATGTATAACTTCAGGACATTGACTGCTTGTTCTAGTTTGAAAAGACTCATTAGCCTTTGATATCTGTTAGAAAATTAAAATATTTGTTCTTTTAGCATTTGCATATTGATATACAGTACTCAGTTTCCAATCTGCAAAGTGTTTAATCCTTTATGCATGATTTTGAGACTTGACCTGATATGAAAAGGACATAGTTTTTAAGACCAACTAAAGGGAAGACGTTCTATCGGAAGAAAATACAATCAAATATACTGAAGTCAATCTGTGTATGAAAATGATTGGTAAATGAATTTGCATGACAATGCTATGTTATGTAACGTTTCGGTAACAGGGGTTTTGTTCCATATAGGAAATTAATACTATGAATTTTCCTAGGATCACTGCCGGTGCGAGAACGCTGGCGCATTGGCTGCCACTTTGCACTGCCTTCTGGCGTCTTTAAATTATCTTCCATGGATCGTAGGGCATCTTCCATCACAGCTCCTTCCCTCTGGAATGCTCTACCCGCTTCTGTTCTCTCCTGTTCTTCTCTTTTTGTTTTTCAAAGCTCTCCTCCAAACTCATCTATTTTCTTATTAGGCTGTAAAGCACCTTGAGTTTGTGTAAAGCGCTATATAATACTAGTTTGTTGTTGTGGTTGTTGTTGTTAAGTTATTCACAAAATTAGGGCAGTTTTAGTTTCTAAATAGATTGTAGTTAAACTTGCAACAATATTAATTTTAAGCATTTAGTTTAAATGCATTCTTCTTTTCAGATGTTTTACATTTTAAATAGTTTTTATTACTTGTTTTTACCCAACATAAAAAAAAAACAATAGCAATATTTTATATTGACGTGACAAGTCATGATTAGAATTTACAGCTGGTTTATGCCTGGTTTATTGATGTGTGGTGAAGGGCAAACATAATCGTCATCACATGACACAAGACAGGAACACCGGTCTATGATAGGACAGAGAGACACGCAAACTGACAAACACACACATATACGGAGGGGCACTGTTGAGATGCCAGTTGACTTAACACATTTTTGGGATATGAGAGGAAACCTGACTGCTCAGAGGATAACCACAAAGAGACAGGGAGAATATGCAGTCTCCACAGTCTCCATAGGCTGGGTCTCGAATCCAGGTTTCAGGAACTGTGAGGCGACAGGCCTAACCACTGTGCCACTGTTCTGCTTGGCATATGTCCACATTTTTTTAAACGATTCCTTATTTGCGATTTAACGTCACATTTCTGAATCATTAGGAGAAATATATGAAACACATTACATTTAAAGGTTCTAGTTGATGCTTTGTTTGAATTATTATATATTTTTTTTTGCAAAATGAACTTCAGATGCTCATTTCTCTACCACACCCATGCATTAATGTTATGATAACACTTGTTCTTTCAGAGGAGCAAGGATTGTGTCAAACTTTTTCGTGGTACACATGAAATTAGAGCTGCATCCTTTTTGTATATAAAATACCCATTTTTTTGTATTGTTGGAGGTGATTTAGAACATTGAACAATAGTTCAAGTTTATTGTACCCCACACTTTCTAAGTTGTCTACAGGACTACATGTTATAAAAATATAACTTAACTATAACTTCTATTGCTCACATCAGCAGAACAGGGTGAATATGTAACTACTCTTTCAACAAAGGTTTTAGCTCCAAGCTGCTGCCTATGTCATTCGAGCTATCATACTCAAAAGACTAAACGAGAAAGATATGCAATAACTTCCTCATTTGAACATAAACACTATGCACATTCAGAACAAAGCATTATTGGTGGCTGAAATACAAACCGTTTAAACAAGAGCGTGTGTGCCTTGCTCAGAAAGTCATGTATCTATATCTGTTTGCCAGCAGACCAGATAAAGTTTCAAAATGAACTGAAACATCTTGCTGGAGGAGGGAACCAGTCAGAGTCATATTATTTCTATAGCACTTATTTACAATTGAGCACAGTTTTAAAGCAACCCATATCTAGGTCTATGCTCATTTGTATCCCTCCTCTGGCAAGGTGCATTTCAAAGTGACGCATCATCAAGATTCTGTCTCTGTGGGTCCTGATTACAGGAGGCTTTGTTCATGTGGTTTCCTGTGTATGTACAAGGTACAATACCTCATATACAAGCTCCTTTTTCGAGCTGGCAGTTTCACCATGAGGAGGGTGCCATTTGCTACTCCCTTGTTAGTGTATCTATATTTGTCCATTATCACTGCTCTTAAAGTTGAGGCTGGGTCTGTGACATGCAATGCGGACTAGGGGTACCCCCACAATACATTGGCCATATTATTGGCCAGATGTTACCCATTGTTTGCTATTGTCCCTGATCCACGAGTTGAGGTGAATCATGTTTTCCTAGCTTAAACTGAACTTATTTAGTGGTGCTTTGGGAATTTTGGTGGCTCTATGAAACACGTGCTAAGAAGCTAGAACAGCTATAACTAGTTGGTTAGAGGATTCACTCTGCTCTTGTTTCTGTACATGTGTAAAAATGCTCAGTTAGTAGCACACAAATCACAGCAGAGCATAGCTAATTCTGGCTAGTTTATTAAAACAGAACCTCTAGCCTCTGGTGCCTCCATTGACAGTATGGGCATCTGCACACTTTGTGCTGCTAGACAGGCCCCAACTCCTCACGAAACTGCAGATTTTTACTTGCAAATGACATCTTTTTTTGCATTGTATATCTCAGTACCACAATCCTGTGCTTATCTTACTCACGCTCCATATACCTTTTTCAGGCACTAAATCATTCAACATGATGTCCCCCACTGGAGATAACTCTGAACTTCTGGCTGAAATTAAAGCCGGGATAAACCTTAAGCCTACACAACAGAGCAAAGGCTACACAACTGTCTTCTCTAATACAGGCAGCACAGGAAGTGTAAGTGCAATATTACTCTAAAACTAACACAGACCCATGATCATTTGATAAGCATTCAAAGTGAAATATCATTACAGAGAACCTTACTATTATTTACGTTTACAGGAAGAAGGTTCAGTGTCACTGCCTCAAACCCAACCTGACTGCAATTCCCAAGCTTCACCCAACTCAGAATCCGGATCCAAGTCCCAGCCCCAAACTCAGTCCAATGTGGTCGACTCGACAAAGCCCACTTCTCCTACATCCACAACGCCATCGGCACGGAACCTGAACACTTCTCAGAGCTCTGATCAGCTACCTGCCGTCAATGGCAGTGGTGCTTCAGCCCAAACACGCAAATCCAGCGTGGATATTGAGGCTCTGGTACCAACACATGATGAACAAGGTAGAGCCATTCCAGAGTGGAAGAGACAAGTTATGGTGAGGAAATTGCAAGTGAAGATGCAGGAGGAAGAAGAGAACAAGAAAAAGGTAAGCAAATGATTTGTGTACTCTGTAAGCTTGCGGCAGAATTAGCTGAAAAATGAAAGTACAAGCAGTAATGGTAATCTACGTTTTCAGTGGTAATGCTACAGTTCCAGTGCCAAATAATACCAAATATGGCACATTTTCGTCATCTAAAGCAATAATAAAAACAATTATTTTGATTATTTGGTTCATAAACTCTGTGAATGCAGTTAAATGAAGTTTCTTTTTTCAGCTTAATAACAGCTGCCATCTGGTGTTTCTGTTAATTTAAAATACGATTTTAATTTCAGGATTAAATTAGAATCTAATCACAG
>JAYJMA010140364.1:0-29666 GCA_036873895.1 Parotocinclus cabessadecuia | reverse complement strand
CAGTCAATATTGCGAATTTGGATAGGAAGGGTGTTCCAAAGAGACGGGGCAGAGTGGCTAAATGCTCTTGGTCCCACGGTGGACAGGCGGACTGGAGGGACAGTGAGCTGGCCAGCAGAAGAGGATCGGAGCGTGCGAGCAGAACTGTATGTTTTAAGCAGATATAAGGTATATGCTGGGGCGAGACCATGTAGAGCTTTAAATGTCATTAGTAATATTTTAAACTGAAAACGGTAGTTGACGGGGAGCCAGTGGAGCTGTTGGAGGATTGGGGTGATGTGTTCAATTGATGGAGCCCTGGAGATGATCCTAGCGGCAGAATTTTGAACTAACTGGAGTTTGCGTAAATGTTTCCGTTGTAGGCCGCATAGAATAGAATTACAGTAATCTAGTCTGGATGTTACCAATGCATTGACTAGGATAGCTATGCTGGATTGACTGAGGAATGGATGCAACCTGTTAGTGTTCATCAGGTGGAAGTTGGCAGATCGTGTGATATTGGAAACGTGTGCTTTAAACGAGAGATGGCTGTCAAGAACAACTCCCAAACTTTTAACATGAGACGAGGGCAAAACAAAAGAATTACCAAGATTGAGAGTAAAAGACTGAGTTTTGGAAAGATTGGCCTTAGTTCCTACAAAAATAATTGTTGGGTGTTTTATTGGTGTTAAGTTGTAAGAAGTTATCCAGAACCATTTTTTGTTTGGTCTAGACAGTCTAACAGAGTAGAGGGTGGTACGGTATCATTGGGTTTGGTGGAGAGGTAGAGCTGGGTATCGTCAGCATATAGGTTATTGTCATTTAGGTAGGCATGAATCTGGGAAAAGACAGTGTTCTCTAAAATTTTTGAAATAAAAGGTAGATTTGAAATAGGCTGAAAGTTATTCAAATCAGTCTGATGCAAACCAAGTATTGGTGTGATCATAGCCAGTTTAAGAGGGGCAAAACCAGAAGAAAGAGACGACTGAATGATAGCAGTAACTGGTGCGCAAAAGAGAGGAGGCACAGACTTTGACTAGATTTGTCGGAAGGGGGTTAAGAATACAGATAGTAGACCTAGCCTTCTCAATAAGATGAGCTATTTCAGCGGTTGTAGGGAGTATGAAAGTGGATAGAGAAGAAGAGCATTGCACTAGAGCAGAAGGACACTTAGAGTCAGCATTAATAGTGTGAGAAGAAGTTGGCTGTTGACTGATATTTTGGATTTTCGAGTTAAAAAACGACATAAACATATCACACAGTTTCACAGAGTGCATATGTGTAGATAACGTGTCCGGTGGTTGCAGCATGTTATTTACAGTTGAAAAAAAGAGCATGGGTATTGCCCTCAGAGGCCATAAATAATGTCCGGCAGATTTCGTAGAAGAGATTGTTTCCTTGTAGTGCATCAAGTGGCTGCTGTACATTTCTTTGTGCACTGTAATTCCACTTTTCCTGGACAGGCGTTCAAGCTGTCGTCCCTTATATTTTAAGTGGCGTAGTTCAGTGGTATACCAAGGAGCACTACGAGCAAATGAAACAATCCGTGACTTTAATAGGGCAAGTTTATCCAGGAGATTATGTAACTCCGTGTTATACTGCGATAAGAGAGTCTCAGAAGAAACAGATCCTGGGTTCCATTGTAGAGCGCTTACTTCAGATGACAAAACAGTTTGATCGATGTTCTTGATATTGCGAAAAAACTAGTTTTCACAGCAGGCAATGTTGCAGTAAACGAGATCAGATGGTGGTCAGACATGGGAAGACCCGGTGAGTTCTTCCAACTAAATCAGTGCATTCCTCCCGGCTTTGTGTTTACCTGTGAAGCTCGAGCTACAGGGACGAGGAGGTGGTATTGCTATTTTGGGCTCTAACTAAGTTCTTGTGAGGATTGCCTCATGATATCCCCAGGACCCCACTTAACAGTTACTATGCTAATATTCATATTAATGACACAAATACACAATATACAATAATGGTTACACAAAACTCAAATAGACCATTCATCTTATAGATATTTTCGGTCTTAAATGTTAATTAAGAGCCATAGCTGAATTATGACTTGCCATGGAAGATTCTGAACATGGCTTATGACCTGATCCTTGTAAGACATTTTCAGTTCCTTAAAGAATGTTAATAAGTGTTTTAAATAATATATTTGGTTTTTATAAAATATAGTTGATTTTTTCAAATCCCATTGAAGCAAGTCTGGGTTTTTAGAGAGCTATGGTTCTAAACTACCTGTTTATCCATAAAGCACTCCCACACATCTCCGAACATGTCACCATGATGACTGTGTGCTCGCAGCATATGTGCAGTGTGACTGGTACCCCTGTCAGACAGCTCCCTGGTGAAGCAGCATTCTCCGCAGTGAAAAAGCACAGATGGTCCATCTGTAACCCTAAAAACCCTTGATATGATAAATAACTAGAATAACAGAGCTACTGACTAATTACACTAAACAATGAAGCACTGCTGTGATGCTTAAAGCTAGACATACCAACTTAACTGAGATACAGACCAACAAGTAAGCACAAAATGAAAACACTTTTATATGAATTCTACATTGTTCTGTTAACATGAAAATTGTCTCGGATGATAGATTTGCGCCATGTAGGTATTGTTTTGATGTATACTAATCCCGCTGTATGAAGACATTTTACTAAAATATCTATTTGATGGACAGCAAAGAACCTCTTCAAGCTCCCATAAATTATGATTGTTTTGTTCTATGTTTCAGTATTTGCTTGTGTCCTCTGCTGACTTATGAGAATATAGAAACAGACTGATCCAGCACAGAGTTTATTGATATTTGATTGCTCCCCTTCTTACTCTCCTTTAATTTTATCTTACAAAACTGTTTAGTAGGAGCAGGCAAGGACCTCCTGTCTCTCATTGATGGACTTCTCATTCAACCGAGTGTTCACTATATTAGGTACATTAGGTTCTTGTATCAGTTCCACTTACCATAAAGAGCCACTTTGCAGTACTACAATTACACACTGTAGTTCACTGTAGCTCTGCATACTTTAGTACTTTGTTCTATAATGGTCAGGACACAACCACTACAGGTCCTATTTGGGATTTGGAACATCCTCTGCACTGCAGTGAAACTGATGTGGTGGTAGTGTGTGTTGTTCAGGAATAAATGGATCAGACACAGCAGTAGATTTTAAGCCACCACTGTGTCACACCTGGACTACAAATATTCCACCAACCTAAGTTTCCAGTCACAGCATCCCCGTTAGCACTGATGAAGGATTAGACTGCATAAACTGTGAGCTACTGTCTTTAACTTTACAGCTACAGTGTGGAGAACGTAGATGTGTCTAACAGAGTGCACAGTGACAAAATACAGCGTTTACTCTTCAACAGCACTGCTGTGTCTGATTCAATTATAGCAGTTGATTACAAAGTGAGAGAGCACCACCACCATGGCAGCAGTGCTAGTGCAGTGCTGAAAATGATCCACCACCCAAATAGTACCTGATCTGTGGTCACACTGTTGGGGTCCTGACAATTATAGAGCAGAGTAAAGGGGACAAACAAAGTATGTAAAGAAACAGATGAACTACAGTCTGTAATTCCAGAAGTGCTGGTAAGTGGTAAGTAGGAGTGATAAAATAGATGTAGAAACAGGGCGTCGCTCTTAGTAGAGTGACCGGTGAGTGTACATAGCAACTGTGGACTTTTTCGTAAATGGTAAAAAGTCAAATTAAGTCGTCTTGGGAGAAATGTCACATACATTCACAATCAGAAATGACCACTGCAGTGGCACCACTACTAAGCTCCATTGATGAATTCATCAACTTGCTGTTATAAACAACAACCTAAAGCCAGTTCAATACAATCAACCATCAAAGATAACTAAACAGGAAGCTCTATTGGAATGCCTGGTCATGCTGGTCATTCAGAGTAAATGGAGATTAAGGCTAGGACTGAGTTAAAGCGCCCACTGTTTCTAAATCAGATATTTAGAACCTATATCAGTCTCAAAAGAGATCAGCAGAGCCGTTAACAGTTCCAGTTAATAGCCAATAAGCTATTTAGCTATGCAGTGGTTATCTGCACCCAAAATATGTACAGCAGTTGCAAATTCTCTATGTTTTTTGTTTTATATGAATTCAACTCTTTTTGTCCTTGGGTAATGTGTACTTAGCAATACAATTCATGTTTTTAATGTACTTTTTCAATTCAGGATTCCGATTTTTCCATTTTATTTATACTGTTCAAGACATCCATGTCCATATCCCGTATTCACTGCAGTTTATACCAGTGAATAAACGTAACCTAAACCCTAAGCTTTCTGAAATTATTTTATTTTACTTTACTTTTTAGTTATATGGTATTTGTACCCTGAACATTATTATGTTTTTTGTTTTACCACCAAACTGATCAAACGCTTAAAACAAACAAATCAATTTGGGTGTCTGTACAAAGAACCTTTAAACTAAACTAGTGCTATTCTGTGCATTTAACTTCAAAACATTTGTGGGATGCCAACTTTACTAAACAAGAACCATAACAATGACTTACCAAGCCTAGAATAAACACATTTTGATACTGTACAGATGGGCCCAAATGTCTGGAGAAAGTTTTATACTGCAGCAGAATAATGACCTGATACACTTCATATGTTTGCAACTTATTTGAAGATCAAAGTAGATTAAGTCAAGACTGTCATGGGCCTTCCTTATATAGTCACTTACCCTAAACCCCATCAAGAGGTTTCACTTTTGGAATATTATGAGGTGATGTGGCATCCATGCCAATTCGGCTGCATGTTGTCATTACAGTAAAAATAGGAACATGCCAAATACTTACTCTAAAATGAACTGAGAGGTTTTTTTAAACTTTCACTCATTATTTTAATATATTTTCTATATTTATGCTGTTTAGATAATGTCAAACTTTTCCCCCCACATATATAAATAAAATCAATTGCTCAAGTATTGCTGAATGCTGAATATAGTGATATAGACCTGACTAGGTGCAGTCAACATCATTGAATGCTAATAATACATTTTGTGCTTGCATTGGGAGAGTGTATGGATTGAAATGAAGATGATGTGGTTGGCTAACGTAGGTTTGTTTGTGACAACGCTAATCAAAGAAAACACAGTGGAGCAGGCAGTGTGCTAACCCAGGCCTGACAGACACTGAATGAACATCAACAGCATGCCCACACAATGAAACACACAAGAGACACAATTATATCTCATCTAAAATGTAGACACATGACAAACGTTGCTCTTTTTTAAAACTGCTTTGGATCTGGTTTGACTTGACATTATTATTTATTACAATTTTAAAGCGGGTGCTTTGTTTATCTCTGTGGGATGGAAGCAGGATGGAAGCCACTGTGCCAATTCACATTGTGAGCATTGTCTTTGTCTTAGAATGTAATGGCAGATAATTATATGGTTGAGTGGTTTAAACTCTGTTGATAAGAAACTCTGATTCTGAAACATATCAGGGTCAAAGCATCTAAACCCCTTGCTATTTCCTTGACTTAAACAGGAGAACTATATACGTGAAGTCCCCAGAGGCAGGACAAGCTCTTTATAGAGCTGGAGGCAGAGATAAGGTCTGTGGTTCTTTAGTTGAGATTTGAGAGGAGGTGATTCTCTTCAGAGGAGGACTAAAGGGCTGAAGGTGAGTCACACAGCGCTACAATTGATAGAAAACCGACTGTATTAAAGACAAACAAAACTCTCTAAACACAAAATGCAAATGTTGATCCCAAAGAGCAACAGAAACACAATTGGACATGAAGCAAGACTCAGGGGTGGAGCACGTGTAAGCATATCTCGATTTTTTTTTTTACAATCATCAGAAACCTGGACTGGATATTTGCATTCAGCTTTCAACCCTACAGAGAGTAATGACAGATTAGGAGGAGCAGCCAGCTCACACAAAATAAAAGAGCTTCTAATAATAGCTCTACTTTGGGTTTGGTTGTGAATACAAATAAGGCTCTACAGGAGAAAATGTCCTGAACAGCACACTAAACTAGAAAGACACCTGTCTAGTGCTTTCAAAGCTATAATACAGAAGTGACGGAATTGAATCAATTAATGTCTGCTAAAATTGTATTTTTAAAAATATTTCCTTTATAAAAGAATAAATATTTGAGTGCACCACGTCAACACTGATATTTTCTGAGGAAGGAAATTTTAATTCTGTGCAGTGTACAGTTGACATGAGATCAACAAAGACTGAGAATGTGTCAATACATCAATACTTTTGATTACAATTCAAACAGTCAAACTATTTATGCCTACAAATGTGCAAGTGTGCCTTTTTATTATTTGAGAACGTTCCAAAATATGACATATAATGTATTACTGTAGCAATCAATGCTACACCTAAACCTAATTTTAACCATAGTAGCCAAAATAACCTTGCCGTCTTTAGTTTTTAAAAAGAAAGGCAGTTCTCGTTATTTCTAATCCATATAAACATACAGCCAAACAACCAGGAGCATCCCAAGCACTTAAAGATAGTCCAGCTATGAAAGCAAAGCCAGTCACAAACCAGATCTGAGTTCAAATGTTCTGATTGTGAGCAAGTGTGAGGTACAGACAGCACTCCGGTGATTAGAGAGTGCTGTACATACACAGGAGCATGCCTGCACATTCGTGCACAGACACACACAGACATTCACACACTTTACATTTAGGTTAGTAATTTGCAAATGCTTTCTTCTGTAGGTGCAAGAAACGCACCCAGGCATACAAAATACAAAATGAATCTCCTGTTCTATGAAGCAGGAATTTTTCCCCCATAAGAAACAATGGATACACGCTTCTATTGTCCAAATTCTCATTATTCGAGCTGTTTCCTGGAATGAGGTGCATTCAGATTGGGACGTGACTGCATATTCTCTAATTACGCTTTAACTGAAACAAACCATTAGCAAGGCTCATTTCCATACATTTCAGGATAAAAAAAAAACACACCTTCCAATACACAATAGAAATTACCTACCTAGACCGTCAGGAAATAAAACAGCTTTCCTCTTCTCTTGTGGTCAGGGAGAGGTGTTACCCCCGAGAAAGTCCCCCAGCACCCACATGTTATGACCCCCTCCTCCACCCCTGTTATCTTTATCAGGCTCAGGTTGGCTCTGGGCACGCTCTGGTTTTGGGTAGGAAATTTTAGTTGGTCCAGTCTGTTCCATAGACATGGTGCGGCGCAGGTGTGTGCGTTTGTACAGGACATCCCATTTTGCTGACAGGCCAAATGAGCCCTTATGCAGCCCTGTGCGCACCAATGAGCTCTTTGACCGGGTCTGGTGGCGATGCTGCAGTGAGTACAGGTGCACTGCATAGCCCTCAGACAAAAACTGCACAAGAGGAAGGAGCAGAGAGTCACGTCAGTTAGTAAGAAGGACAAAGCAAATCAGAATAGGATGTCTGGAAGACATTATAATAATAATCATTTTATTTATAAGCGCCTTTCATGACACCCAAGGACACTTTACAATTCAAATAAAAACATAATCAAACAAAGTACACCACAGAAACAAATAAGAAATAAATATAGAATACATTTAGAAATAAATAAAGAATCAAAAAAAAAGAAATGATTAACCTTTAAGTAGCTTATCAAGTTAAAACTATGGATTTCAAAATGTCAAATTTCAAACAAGTATGTTTTCAAGTGCCTCTTAAAAGTGGTTACTGACGAGCATGTAGGGAGATATACTGCTTTAACAACAGACATTTTTGCCCACTAGTATTAAGCCAGGCACTGGGGGTCAACAAGCCAGTCACCAGCCATTTTTAGTGCTAGCTCCAAGACCAGATAAAGATGTCATTATAAAGTTATCCAGAACAAAACATTTGGCAAAGGTCAAATATGCAGATCATGAATCATATTCCTGTATAATGTGGGTAAAGGTCTGTGTCACCAGGACCTGCCATTGGTATTGCTTGCCAATATGGTACAGATGGAAACTATACTACTGTTGTGTGTGCTAAATACTGTGAACGTGTGTGTATGTTGTGAGAATTTGGAAAGTTGTGATTATGACTGGTTGAGGGAGAAAGCTGATAAAATGTAGGAGAGAAATGTGAACACACTGTGTACACAAGGGACCAAGTGAAAGTGAAGTAAGACCAGTTGCATCTGAGGTGGTTTTAAATTGTTCTACCAAGGTACTGGGAGGATAAAGTTTAAGGGATAATCATAAAGGAAGTGTTTATTAGCTAGTGTTCTAGGGTGTGATGAGTGCAAATCTAAAAACTGAAACAATAACAATGAATGTTGTACCATATGCCCTGCAAGTGGGGTGTGAAATGGAGGAGGATGAGAATTCCTGGAGTGAGTTTAGATGAAGTGGAAGGTAGCCAAGGAATAAAGAGTGATGACTGGACTTCACTGATCGCATTGGTGGATCTTGAGTAAATAAATAGATGATGGGTAGGTACACTGCCAGGCAGGGTGGCTGTTCAAGGGTGATATATTTTAGACAGTGAATGGAAATGTATGTGGTGAATACATATTTTAATAAGAAGTAGAAGCAAAGGGTATTCTGTAATTCTATAAGAGTAGAAGGTGCTCACGTGTGGACTATATAATATGCAGGAGATGTCATTTGAAAGAGATTGGAGGCTGTTAGATAGGGGCAGATGGTTGTGGAGGTGAAGATAAGAGAGAGGACTAAACCAAGGATCAGAGGCTGGAAACTGAAGCGTGAGAATGTTTAATATTGGGTTAGAGCAAAGGAGATGATTTATAAACAGCAATATGGTCTCATGCCACAAAACAATACTAAATAAGGGAATCTTTGCTTTGGGAGTGAGTGGTGAAAACCAGAAGGAGTAGCACTACTGAATGTGCTTGTGGAGAGAAAAGTGTATGACAGGGTGCTGAGAGAGTAGTTATGGTATTGCACTCTGGAACATCAGGGAAGTATGCAAGAGTGGTAGACGGTCTGCATGAGGACAGTTTGACAGTGGTAAAGTGTGCAGGAAGAAGTCACATGATTGTGACAGACAAGGTCAGGTTGGAGTTTCAGTTGTTTCAAGGATCAAAGTCCTTTCGTCTCGCAATGAACAAGATCAGACTGTCATCATCATGGACTATGACTTAGCAATCTGTAGACTTAGTAATCTGTAGAGTGTAAGGGTGCAGCTGGAAGTAGGTTTGGAAAGGTGCCGTTGTGCACTACAGAGAAGAGGATTTAAAGTCAGTAAGAGCAAGATGGCACCGATATGTGTATAAGAGATAGGTTGAATGGTTGGATGGCGAGGAGTAGAGGTGGTGAAGGTGGATGAGTATAAATAACTGGGGTTTGCATGTTAACAGTAATGGAGAGTGCTGGCAGGATGAGATGGGTGTCAAAGAGTATAAGAAGTTATTTTAGCATATTAAAGAGACAGATAGTACAGGACAATGTGGTTTGGTGACAAAGTGAAAGTCAAAGTGAGATTGCACATTTGCAGATGAGTGATGTGGGGAATATTCGGATAACGATGCTATGGACCTTTCACCTACAGGAAGAGAAGGCCAAAGAAAAAAGTTTATAGAAGTGGTGAGAGAGGACATGCTGGTGATTGGTGTGACAGAAGAAGATCTGCTGTGGTGACCTCTAATGAGAGCAGCCAAAAAGAGTAAAAAATAGATTTTCACACAGCTCATATTTTAGACATAAACAAGTTTCAAGAGTGCCAAGAAATAACTCCTTTAAACACATAAGGACACTTGAGTGTATATCATTCAAATAGCAAAGCCTGTCCTTCTCTTTCTGAGCACAGGCAGTTACCATTATAAATAATAAGATATACTTACAGATAAAGTAAGTAAAACTGAATATATATAATATATAGTCCCACACAATGACTAATAGTGGGATATTCTCGTAATTCCTCACGGGCTGATTCTTTTATAGTAACACCAGTGAAATGTGCATAAGAAATGAAGTAGACTTTCTGATACTGCACTAGAATATAGCAAGTTCAAAACACCACCACAAGGGATGTTACAAACAACAGAAAATCTGATCACATTACTCCTGTTTTACAATCCCAAATCAGAGAAAGTTGGGACGGTATGCAATGTGCAAATTACAAAATAAACGCAGTGTTAAATATAACGCTCACACAAGAAATGAGTCACCTTACAATTTAAGGTGGTAGTAACTTCAGGCTCCTGCAGAAGGTTTTGCACAATGATTGCACTATAAATACTTATGGGGTGTGCGGTGAGATTCATAGATTGAGAAGAGGTGGTACAGTGCAGTGAAAGTCTCATTTGATGTGTGGAAAATGTGCCGCAAAGCAGACTGTCAGGAGTGTCAAGGAGTGATTGCATTTGGGCTGGACGTGTGAAGTATGAAGAAAGTACCTGATTGGGCAGGTGTAGCTAAACTTACAGTCATTGGGGTCTACCAGGAGTTCTACAAAAATGAATTTTCTCATCAGAATTTGTGGAACTATTACAGCTATTAGGTACATTTTAGTCACAGGTGAATATTGTTATTTTTGTGAGACCTAAAAAGCAGAGACCAGACCAGTTTGAAACATCACCTACAGTTCATTAAACCAGCAGTGACCTCATATATCCATAGACATTCTCACACTTTGCCATATGCCTACTTATTCATCACCTAGACAACAACTAGAACATTGAGATACAGAAAATATAGACTTATGTTTTGCATTTTTAACATCTAATTACAGTTCCAGTGTTTACTTCTGTGCCTGAAGAAAAAGTACTACATTTCAATCAGCAGAGTTTCTCTAAATCAGTATTAAAGCACCCCGCTGTGTAATTATGCATTAGTTTGAAGCCAGTTTGAAAAATATGAATAATTGCATCGTATAATCCAATTGCCTTCTTATTTATTCTATTTAAACATTCTGGATAATTTTAATATTTTTTTTCCTTTTAGTTCTCTATTAAGTTGCCAAGCAACTTCCAGGCAGCTTTAATCTTGTCAGACGCTTATTTTCTGATTTCAAGAAATCTGATTACTCATAATACTAACTATAACTGCTTGACTGTTTACAGTTGTTGACCTAATTATGGTAACGCAAAGAGCAAAAAGCATGTCACTAAAATACAGAATATATGGCAACTATATGACAGCTAGTTCATTGTAAGCTACTGATTTTCTGATTAAAATTAATCATTCTTTAAGTAAATACCGTTGCATTTCATGTATTGTTCTTAACTTGATCAAATGATGGTAAAAAACCCAATACAGTTCCAACAAACAACAAGTTCCAACAAGTCAGCAGCATGATATGTGTTATTCATATACAATGTATATGAGTCTGTAGCTATCAAGACAGCTTACCATTTGTTAGTTGCTGATCTTCTGATTACCATTCATTACATTTCAAAGAGATAAAGCAATGGCTTTTTAATGTTTATATAGCATAGATCAAATAAAACATAAAATCTGCTAAAACATAGCAGCCATTCTGTGTCCATCATAAATGTGTGTTCAAGCATGTGTGAGTGCTTGAGAGCCTGCCAGAATCGTAACACAACAAAACATTAAGTTAGGTCATTGACATACATGTCCTCTTTACATTCAGAGCTGAAAGAGTGGGTGCCATAGTCTGGAGACCAGTAATGAAACTTGTTCCTATTTCCATTTACCTTCAAATGTATTCTTTATGTTTTAATTACAAATTAGCAAATAAGCATAAGAATTTGAGTGAAAAAGAAAATTCAATTCTATAAATCCTTTTTTTTCCATGTTCCTACTCTTGCGGTAATCACGGTATGCTCTGGAACTGACATGGGCTCAACTAGCTTATAAAGTTTGATGGGCCATGGTGTCCAGCATGACTTTACAACATGCCAAAATGTAGCATGCGATGTGGCTGATAGCTTGGTTTTTCTTCAAGTGCCCTAAATGAATATATAAATGAATATAAATGACTAAGGAGTTTTAAGTCCGGTGAATATACTCCTTAAATTTAGATTTGTAACCATTTTGAATTACATGTACATATGCATTGATCAAAACATCACATGCTTCAGGGTTGATAGCAATCATGCTATAGCAGGGACTCATTTATATAGTTTATAGTATCATTCATTATCTTCCGCTTAATCCACATGGGGTCGCCGGCCTGGCAACTCTGGGCGAAAAGGCAGGAACCACTCTAGACGGGGCGCTAATCCATCATAAGGCACACACACACACATTCTTGCACACAGTCACAAACTAAGGGCCACTATTGGAGTGGGAGGAAACCGGAGTACCCGGAGTAAACCCACGCAGACACGGGAAGGACCTGCAGACTCCACTCTGGGATTGAACCCGGGACCTTCTTGCTGTGAGGCAGTGGTGTTACCGTTAAATATCTCACGTCACATGACATTCTTTTTCCAGCTTACAATGAAATCTCACAAATTTCCATAGAATACTGTATGTAGTGAATGCATGCAAACATAAGTTACTTTGAGACCTTGAAGTAGATTTACTTTAAGTCACTTACACTAATGCATTTCATTGACCACCCTCTCTCGCTTACCCACAGACACCACCTTTCACATTATTGATTTTGCTCAGCAGACCCTGACGACCACAGCAGTAATGATCAATCCTATTGATTGACTTCCAATGACAGTTTTGACTTCAGGTTTTCACCACATTATTAAAAGACATGTCTGTGCCTGATCAAAAAGAAGATGTGTCAGTATCGAACTGAACTTACAGATACAGTAGGCCTACTTTTGATGCAAAATGAAGTGGTGAAAATTTGTAGGTGCATTATACAGCTGAACCATTTGTTAAGTGGAATAAATCGAATCTTAAATAGTTTACTGTGAAATTACTTAGTCCTGAGATTTGTGTCAACAATTGAAATGGTTTGACTAATAGCAGTTATCAGGCTGAAGTATGCCATGATGGAAAATGGTTCCCAAATAGCTCTGTAAAGCGACGAATATCATAAAGGGATATCTCAATAATCACGTGTTCTAGATGTCTGTGGCGTGTGGGTGGAAAAGATGGCAGTCCATTAGAGAGACTTGCAGAATAAAAGTATTTTTAGTTCATGTACAGCAGTGCTTCAAAGTTTGTGAACACTTTTGTTTTCTGTATTGCTGCATAGTTATGACCTAAAACATCATTAGAATTTCACACACATGAGGAAAATTATCCAATGTTGCATATCTGTAAATGGAAAAGGATGGGAAACTCTAGGATGAGCAAGTAACTTGGAGGTAAAATTGGAGTTAGGTGTATTTAAAAATGAGAGGACAATCAGGTGTGATTATGTTGTATTAAAAAAAGAAAAAAAAACAGGGTTTGCAAGTGAAAAATGTATGGTAGAAGGTTTCCATGGCATGCTTAAAACAGCTTTCTATTCTGTCATTGTTATGAATGTAATAAATGACATTGTTATTATCATTGCGCTGTCATTCATGTATTCATTTACTACCTTATCTGCTTAATTCTCGACGTAATCACAAGAGAGCTGGTGCTTAGCGGAGTGCTGAACCATCAAAGGGCACATGAACTCACTCTCATTCACTATTGTGCTGTCAAATAAGAAAAATATTTAATCATTCCATTTTTTTTAATTAATCCGGACTTACTGTGTTTTTTATTTTTCAAATTTAAAATGCAGAAGCAAAGCTATAGAAGCAGACATTGTAATGTTCAACAAATTGCATAAAACAATTGTGCATTGTTGAACAAATCACCAAAATGAGTGATATATATAAGTGAAAATGATATATATATTTTTTTTTAGTAAGTAATTACTTATAATTACTAATAAGTCTTTTGAGTCAGCACAGTATATAAAGAAAAGTTCTAGAAACTGTGAGAAAGGCATTAGCATAATCAATACACTGTACAAAGAAAATTCAAGAAGCTGCAAGTATATCCTATGAGTGGAAACAACAATCACAAGAGAAACAGAGGCAATAACTAATGAAGCAATTACAATAATACTGTTATAAAATAGAAACATGATTAAATCGTATCAGATAAGAATGGAAACTATTTCTTAGGTAGAATCTACCTATATTTTCACCTGTAACATAGAGTGCACTGCACTGATGGTGTAAGTGGGTCCATGTGATGACAGGCATATAGTCTCCCTCGCTGCCGGACTGAGTGGTGGGTGGAGAGTGATGACTAAAAATGTGTGCTCAAGGCAGTGGAAGACTCTGTATAATGAAACACTCAATCACAACACAACACAACACAACACTTCTGCTTTTATGGCTTGTAGGTATTTACATTCACCCATTCCCAACAGATAACTAGCATATACAATTTATAAGTATCAGTTCAGTTTATAACATTTAAATGTTTTAAAAATTGTCAAAAAACTCCACAATCACGATCAAACTTCCTCAAGCAAATCAAATCAAAGAACTGACACTATTACTAATTATAAGTGTAGAAGTAAGTGTGTAAAAATTATGGAGATGAAAAATAGCATGTCATAGATTTTTTTAAATGTATGTGTAATGTAATAAAAACATTCTTACTGCCTTACTTCTTTCAATGTTATTTTTGTTAATTCCTCTGCTATTTTTTATCTCTTGTTTCTTTTTCTTTACTTTTTTCTGTACTTTCTTATTTTCACTCTCCCTTACCTCCTTTTTTATACAGAATTGTTTCTGTTCATCTTTATTTTTTCTGTCTTTTCCACTTCTTTTCCTTACTTTTTCATTTCTTTCTTTTTTTCTTTTTTTTATTGTCTTTTGTGTCACTTTTCATATTTATTTCCTTTTAACCACTTTTCCCTTCTCTTTCTATATCCTATTCATTCTGTTTTTTTAATTTCATACGTCTTTTAACTTTTCTGTCTGTTTCCATTTTTCTCTTTATTGCTTTCTTTTATTTCTGTAAAATGTCCTTCCCAATCCCATCTTTTCCTTTTCTCTTTTGGCTTTTCTGTTTTTGCAACTGCTACTTCATACACAAATTTTAATTATTGTTTTTTTTTACACAATTGTTTACACAACCTTCTTCAGTAATTACCTTATTCATTTTTTTTTGCCTCTCTGCTCACTGAAAGCTGTGAAAAGAATATTTGACAACGCAAGCAATGCAAATAAAGTGAATGTTGATGTTAAACTACTGTATATTTCAGTCTTTCTTCCATAACGTGATTGGGACCTGAATGGATCTGGCTTATGTAGTATAGAATGTTATATATTTATTTGCTGATAAATATGTACAAAACAATATAAGTTTACATGGCAGCAAGTCCTCCTATTGAAAAAGCTTCTCTGCATTTTCAAACATCATTGTTGTCAGCTGTCAGACCAATGTGGCAGACGAGTGATTTCCAATTAGCAGTCAGGACAGCGCTGTAATGCTCTACATGCCTTGAGTAACACAAATGTTATTCAATCAATTTCTTGAGCTTTGAAAGGCTCAGGATGGTTACAGCAACTAATCTGAGGACAAAGCACTTTCCCCACTGCTCTACTAATGTCTGCAACTGTAAGACCAGGCAGAGGGTGTAGAGGACGAAAGCCTCTCACTGAGTCCATCACATAAACTCATACAGCTCTCACAGGGATGTCGAATAGACAAGGCCATCAGGTTTACAACAAAACATTACCAAGGCTCACGAAATCCCAATCCCCACAATTTAGCTATTCTCAGCACAGCAGTGACAGTGACAGCATAGTGACACGATAGTGTGTGTGGATACTGGTTTTATGAACCATGCACAGCAATGTTTCTGTGTTGATCTTCATGTGACTGCATGGTTCAGACTAGCCCGCTAAACACAAATGTCCATTCAACAGTGCCCCTGTGGTTAGAAATTAGTAGAGGTGGGAGTAAGAAACATATGTGCAAGATACAAGCAAGATTCAAGTGCTAACCTTTAAGCCTTTATCAAAACCCAGGTTACTGTGGTAATACCCATTTAAGTCAAGTCAATGGAAAAATTCGGATCTTCTTACCGCACGTTTCCTTATTTAAATCAGCTGAAAGACAGTAGTCCTAAGTAGCTGAAATTTACGTCCAACATTACCAAATACACAGCCAAATATACAAGTCATGTCACTTGAGTTCCCTCTAGAAACTCTAGAAATAAATGTTGATGAATTACTAGTGAATGAACTCACACTGTATGTGAATGGTAGGAACTGAATGAAACCAGCTAATTCTAAAATAAAATGAGCAGACTTCTGACTGTGAACCAATTCTTAAGACTATGTTTGTAATGTAACAGGACAATAACCCTAAGCACAAAAGCTCTGTTCCGTTAAAAACTTTCCATGAAGAATAATATTGATGGTTTGCAATGGTCAAGTATTTATCTTTTTTCTACAGAAATTTTGTGGAAGCAGTATATGTGACGAAAACAACTAACAAGTCAGAGCTTAAGCTGTTGGAAGCTGTAGGAATGGGCTAAATTCTTCCAAATTGGTGTGTAGTTCTTATAAACTGTTAATAGAAACGTTTCTTTCCAGGCATTGTTGCAGAATGGGATAACACCGGGTACTGAAGCAAAGCTTTACATTTTATTTGTTATTTAGACATATGTAATATTCGATCATTGTTCATGTTTCATATTGTTCATAGATCATATTTATTATAACACTCATTATGGTCATTTTCTGTCTCGTTTGTGTAATTGGCCTCTACTTTTTATTACTTGTGCGAAAATCTGAGAATATGGCATACTCCACATGCCACTTTCTGCTAAGGTTCAGAGGGGTTTAATGATTAAGTCTCTGAACTTCTAATGGAAAAATTGAAATCCTGTATTTCCTAATCTGCCTTTGTCAGATAGCTTTAACCAGACCGTTGTATTTGCTGTAAATGAGCACCTAGGCGATTAAGCATCAATGCCTGTTCATTAATTACTTCTATATAGTCACTCCCAGGCGCTGTGGATCTAAAGTCTGTCCCAGAAACACCCTGGAAAATGTTCCAGTCTATTACAGGGGCAGCAAAATTTAGAGTAGTGAACACCAAAATGCTTTATTTACAATACTGTAATTAGACCACTATTAGATTTACTGATTTAGCAATGGTATAATGATGGCATATACTGTTGATAACTGGTTCAAACATTCAAACACTAACATTTTTTCCACTGATTTTCATTCCAGTCTTTGTGAGTGTTAGTATATCGTGCTCCCCTTCCCAAAAAGTGTTTTCTGGCTGCCACTTTTAAAAAAGCCACTCCTAAACAAGCTTCTTTGGACTGTAGAAGGGCCAGCTTGGGATGCTAGATGAAGTTGCCAGATGCTATTAGTTCCCAAGTGTAAAGGAAGGTCCCACTACATATTTTGCCTCTGTAGAATATAGAAGCTGGGTTTAACAGTGTTTTATTGTATACAGTTGTAGTCTTTTCAAAATATACTTAATTATAATATATTATTAATAAGGAGACATTATTATGTGTGGTCATATACCATTGCTAATTCCAATGGTGGCTTGAGACTTTTGCCCAGGGCAGTATGTGCTCTGTATTTGTATTATAAATGGAGTATACTTCTCTTAATTTTGCATACTCTTAAGAAAGGTCTAGAATTGCCTCTTCATGGTGTTATATCTCCATGGTTTACGCAGCTTGTGATTGATTTGGAGGATATTTAAAAGTAACTTTATTGATAGGTACTTATTAAGCTCAGTAAAAATGAGACGGAAAGTGTCTATTTGATGTTGAATAATGATACACTTTCAGTAGCACTTGGTATAGAGCAATATTAGTTAATTGATCACAATTACTTAGTGGATAAAAACAAAAAGCTAAAGAAGAACAGGCAAATACGCAACGGCTGAATCCCAGTGAGTGTCATTAATCTTAGGTGACGTGAGGGGTGGAATCATTTTCAGCATCCGAGCTAGAGGAACAAGACAATCTGCAAAGTAACTGCTCCAAGCCCCTGTGTCAACAGCATGAAGATAAACAGATCACATTGATGAATGGGCAAGAGCAAGAGCAAAGGAATGGGTCTGACCAACCTTTTGGAGGACACAGAAATGTTCAAAACTTTACATTTAAAGAAGTTACTGTTCTAACTTCAGTGTGTATTTTTTCCAACTAAATCAGTATCTGCTGCTAGGTTACCAAAGGCAAAGCTAGGGTCATGGACATGGTCAACAAATGCAAATTTACATCCATAACTCAAGGCCCAGTCATTGTTTCAAATTGGGAATCCACTGAGCAAGGGACCAAAAATAAGGACTAAACAACAATACACAGCATAAAACACACAGAAAACCGAAAGGTATAAATACAACAAAAATCGAGAGAATAAGAACAAACAGGCATAAAGTCCAATGAAGCAAAGTGAATTTGAACACAAAAATGTGATGAAGGAGAAACCTGGAACAATGCAAGGAAGCAGAGACTGACATGGGTGCAAGTGTGTGGTTTTATTAGCAACTGACATGGTCCAACAATGCATGGAGCAAGGTCAATACAGAAAGACACAAACAATACTAATACAATACTAATATACACAACAATTAGAGGCTATTTCAAAATGAAATATATAAGATATAATGACATAAAATGCTCATAAACAAGGCTAATAGGGCTAACGGAGAATGCTAAGTTGAGATACACAAGGGAGGCAAGATGTCAAAGCTAACGTAAGACAACCATGAACTAAAACACGGTGCTAATGAGCATAGACAAGACTTTAATAAATCTAATGCACAAGGACAAGGGTAACAAGTTAAAGCCAACTTATAATGGACCAACAAAACAAGGCAAAGAGAAATGACAAATAGGTAAAGCTATTAGGCTAACTTTAACAAAGACTCAAGATTTTAATTACAACACATGCTAACAACAACAATTCTAACACAGTGAGACTGAGAGCTAAACTTTATGTAGAGCAATCATTATTTTTTAGAGTTATTTGCCATGAGGTGCCATTTTGAACTTCCAGTGATCATTATGAGAAGGTATGAGAGCCATAACACCAAATTTATCACATCTGCTCCGCATTTACACCTGATACCATGTAACACTAACGAGTCACATGATACCGGGGTTAGAAAATGACTAATTAGGCACAATTTGGCCATTTTCACTTAGAAGTGTAATCGTGTTGCCAGCGGTTTAGACATTAATGGCTGTGTGTTGAGTTATTTTGTGGGCACAGCACGACTTTACGTCGTATCAAAGTGTCATATGTTCAGCGTTATCCCATAAATATATATAATTAAAAAAACAATAATTACAAAAATGTGAGGGGTGTACTTACTTTTGTGAGATACTGTATATGTAAGAACTAAATTACCTAAAATAATACATTTATAATGATTTAATTAGCTTAAGTAAATGAAAACTTGATAGAGTCATTAAGATATAGAATATAATAAACACAATAAAATAGAATCAAATTTTAATATTTTAAAGAAAGAATATAATATTATGGGGAGGGTAACAAAATGTATAAAGTAAAAAAATAAAATAAAATATAATAATAATAATAATAATAATAAAGTCTGCCAAGCTGTCCACATTGATAAAATATACATTTTCACAGGAATCACACTCGCTCAAAGCAAAAGGCAGTAAATGCTATGGAGCTTTCATTCTGCCCACAGAATGGCTGCATAATTGGTTTACCTCAGCACAATGGTATCTGATAATAATGCACTTTGACTGTGATTGCACTGCTGTGTACGAGTTAACATAGTGATAAACTGTTTTCTTCTTAAAAGTAATTTTACAGTTAGTACAGTGATGTGGATTTTAGTGTCACGGGTATCGAAGTTACAGAGTAATGGCACTGGAGTGATTCATTTGTTTCAATGAAAGAAGCTTCTTTAAAATAATACAGCTATAGATTTAATGAAATGTGGCATCTTTCAGCACACATCAAAGTGCAGAACACTTAAAGAAGTCAGCAGCTGTCAGTGGAAGCTTTTAAGCTGTTTTCTCTCCCTGCTCATTATAAATGAACAGAAAATAGCCTTCTATTATTTTTCTGTCGTCTGGGCTGTTGAATACCCTGAGGGCTTTTTAGTGTACCGTGTGCTTCTGTACACATAATTTTCATTTCATTATAGTTTTGCTACTGTTGACATTCAAATCTTTTTCGCAGTCAGCTTGTCATTTTATCACGGAATTTAAAAACCTTGTCTTCAGTTTCATGACATGACTGTGATCATTGAACAGATGGTGGCTGAAGACAGCAGGACAAATTCACTACAATGAACCCTAATGAGTCCTGATGTTTGCTTGTGTCTTGAAATCAAGCCAAGCTCAAAAAGGCTTCAAATACATTAAGGGATTTGAGCATAGCCATCAACATCTATACGATTTCATTTCTTTCAGTAGATATTGAACATTAATTAAGAGAACACAGCTGTAGCTTGACATGGGTGAACGTAAGATGGTTCAGTCTTGTGCAATCTGGATCAGTTGCAATGACCTAATGGGAGGTTCACACTCCAGCAGTCGTGTCAATATAACAAATGATGATAAACCACAGGCTGCTGTACCATCATATATAAAAGTTATTTTCAGTTGTATCTATAGATGTAGATTTATTCCAAAAAGGCTTCCTTTAAACAAAGAAACTGAGCACAAAACTTGAGCCGTAGGCTGTAAACAGACACGTCAAAGTCATCCGGGTAAAACAAAGGAAAAAAATGACATACCATTGCTATCACTCACTTCTAACTTTTTAAGTCCACAGTGCATTCTGGATGCTTGTGAGTGGGTGGCATTGGAAGTTGAAATATTGTGGCGCAGCAATCCTTTCCTTCTCACTTTATTCCTTCAGCCGCTGAGCGTTTTGACACCTGCCCTACATTTGCATGACTGTGACTGTGAAACCTCTATATAAACCTCTATATTGCCTTCTGTAAGGAAGAGGGGTCATTTATGGTCATTTGGTTTGGACTGTTAACATGCTACTGTTCTCCATCTGTATTTACGCCTGTATTTAAAAAAACAGAAGAATTTCAGTGTAGACTCCAGATTCTCATGTAATGTTTCACTAATTTATCAGTGCCAATTAAGGGTTTAATTGAAGCTTTCAATGAAATAACAGTGAGTGGTTAAATGTAGATTGATTTTATTTCTTTGCCAATAATTATAGGGACATAAAAATGTCAAAGAAAATACATCTAACAAGAAAGATGATTTCTGACACTCCTCTGTTATTGTCTAATAGAAGGCCACAACTTCGAATAAGACAGGAAACTGATGGTCCTGTTCAATACACATGAAACTGGATACAGACAATGGATCTGGTGATTGGAGATGCATTTTGCCTGGAAACTGTAAAAGGTAAAGGTTAAAGATTTTAAATATTATCAGCATTAAATCCAGCTATACGATTCAGGAAAGGACTAAGTGTGTGGTCAGTGAATCTGGTCAGTGAATCTCAGGATGCAAGTGCATATTCGCAGCATGGTGGCCACTGGAGATAATCCATAAATCATGATCAAAGTCCGTAGCAGGGCTCAGTACACAGGCAGACAGGGTAACAAATGGCAAAGCCATATTCTGTAATACAGAGAAATACATACAGGCCAAGGCAAGAAAACACTAAGCAAAGTTTTTGAAAAAAAAAACATAAATACAAGACAATCTACAATTTAAAAATCACAATGTCACATAGAACTACATGATATGTGGCTATATAAAATATGTACAAGACATTAATATGATCTTGACATCAGACAACAATATCTAGTACTAGTACTACTATGTATATAGGTACATAAATGGGTAGGGCCCAAAGTCAGTACACAAGGCTAGCTTACTGACCGTAGAAAAACAGCTAGTTGCATTTTCTTAACGAGATCTGATGGCCATGATTAGCTAGCAGCACAAATTCACTGAAACAAGCCAACCTCCTTCTCCAAAGTTCAGGATTATTGATCTAAACTTGGGTCGCAGAGGGCTGTGGCATCACCGTAATTCACGCTCATGATCTTCTGATGATGGGCTGCAACCTTGGACACTTACAACACTAGGGAGTCCTTGTTTTGATAAATTACACGCAATCAAAGTCGTTATTTGAAAAATCGTCTGCCCTCCCTTGGATCAAATCGAGTCCCACTCCAAAACAAATGAACGAGGGATTCAGACTGTGATGTTCTGAGACCATGTCCTACCCTGCAGTTCAACCTAAAACGGCACACAGCGGTGGCTGATAGAGGCTGCATATCACATGGTCGTAAGTCAGAGGAAACGGTTAGGAGCTGGAGATATGGACCAGTATGATTGATTCCTCTGGACAGTAGGATGCGGTGGTAATAGAAGGAGTGCCGGGTCTTGGCTGTATAACGCACAAATTTACTACAGTGAAGACTCTGACATCTCACATGACATGGAGGAGATCATAATACAAGCCCTTAGAGCCTTATGTAGCAATCAATCAGCCTTAAAACAGAGCCCTGAGCACCGCAGAAATGTTTTAGAACCTATAATGCTAAAAGCCACTTACCAATTTCGAAAAAATGGACAAATTCAGAAAGGACCCTCACTGTGAACTGGGAAAACAAGTGCATGATTAAACTAAAGTCATTCTGTAGTATTCAGTCCTAAAAAAATATTAAGAATATAAAAGTGAAAAATATAACAATATAAACGTTAATGTTCTGAACAATAATTGTGGGATATTACACATTCAGTCATACTCAATATAGACAAAAGCATGTATACACCTTTTGTAATGAGTGATGTCCGTTATTTCAGATAGACTTATTTATAATATAAACAATGGGATCTCCATAGACAGTGGCAGTAGAATGGATTGCATGCAACACCTTACTTCCATGAATATAACACTTTTGAAGTTTTCCACCATCAGTTCAGCAGTGCTCTGCCCTGCATTACTAAAACGCTATAAAAAATGTTTAAAAGCAATGTTTTTTAACTTTGCCCTGACTCTGACACTGCTGGCACAGCTGTTAAGATTCTTGACCAGAAGATCTCGGGTTCAAGAACTTCAATATGCTTGTAGGTTGTATTTTTTAAGAATGTATCCAGTCTGGAAAAGATTTAAGACACCTGCAAATACCTTTGAGATTAACTGGAGGGTTTACTGTCCAGCAGGTGTGTCATTACACCTATTTTACACAGTGTTTTCATGTTGCTGTGTACAAAAGTAAAATGCAATTTTATTGAGGATTTTACATAATGCTCTTGTATCTTTTCAAAAGCCTGAGCAACTAATGTTTCAGGTAGAGCCATTGTTTTCATTTTTTATACTGAATGACATCTGCAAATATATAAAAGAAAATTCAATGTATTTAACAGGCTTATTGTTTAAGCACAGCTATGCCCCTACGACTGATTGGCAAGCAGAGAGGTACACCTCTGCCCCTCTAAACTGCCCCAGTACAAAAATGCCCCTGCAGTCTGACATTAGTTTCAGGTCTTACATTCAAAATTTAGTAGAAAGGCTTTTCAAAAGACTGAAGGTTGTTGTGGGGGGCACCCATGTTATGGGATGTAATATTGGAGTGTCCACAAACCTTTGGCTGAATAGTATCAATCTACCAATAATCAAAAAGAAAATATACTGAACACTGTGTTATACATCAGTTTGCCCAACCCTATTCAAATTTAAGGTATAACTACGATTAGAAATACAAATTAAAAATGACATTTTCTAAAAATATCAGAACTAAATTTACTCATTAATGTCTTCATATCTGCTCTTCTCTCAAATTCAGTTGCAACACTGTCCTGGCGTTCATCAACCAAAATAGGCTTCTTTTTATACGCAATAACCCAGGGTAGCAATTATGCTGTCAACAAGTGGTAGTTACCAAGCAACAGCAACCTGATCTGGAGGCTTTTATAGGATCCTTAAACAGACTGTATTTAATGTCTGTTAGCTGATTGACTTAAGAAACACTGAAATTAAAAGAGTGACACGATAAGCGATATTGTGGCGTATCATACAAGACAGAATAATTGCTATTGTGTCTTTAGTCATACCTGTCATTAATAGTTGGCATCAACACTGGAGATTGGTTGTGGTATCTACTCTTCCTCTCTGACCTGTATTAATTAAGGATCTATGTAATGAGATCATTATTAAAACTGTACAAGTTTGGAACAAATGTTGATTTTGGACATGTGATGTAAAATATACTGGTCCTTAATGGTTTTATAGTGTCAAACATTGTGACAGGGAGTGTGGTGGATTAGGTTAGGTACTGCGTTATAAAAAATGGTTTTATAAATGTGATTTATTTCTAACTTTGATGGATAACTTGACTGCAGTGGTACAACTGTTGAGGTCCCAAATTATCCTTGACCCAAATGTCTAAGGTTTGAGTGCAATACTGTCACTGTTGGGCCCACAAGTCACAAATGGTTAACTTGCAGATTATTGATTGTAAGAATGTATGCACTTGCTCTGCTAAACGACTGAGAGTAAGTGCAATTTAAACTAACTTGAGAAGGTCTATTAATAAAGGATAATGCAAAAAAGCAGAGGCACACAAGGGAACAAGACAATTTAGCAAGAACAAACACATGCAAATACAGACATTAGGCAGGCTCCCTAGCCTAGACTCTCCAACCTCTTTGTGATTGTACTTTCCATTTCCTCCTACTGGTCTCTTCTGAAGTCTTTTCTTTTCAAATATTTCTACTTCCTCTTACTTCTGTTTTTAATTTTTTTTTATTAATTCTCTCTTTCTCTTTCTCTGCTTTCATAAAGGGTCCTTATGAAATCCTCTATATAAATAAAACATACTATTATTTCTGTAGGAAAACATGTTGAGAACTAATGCAGACCACATAATCTGAAGGCAAGGAGCTAACAAGTATCACAGACACTAAGTACCACATGCCAAAGCCAGGAAGAACACAGGAATGGACATAAGAAAAAATACACAAAGACAGAAGACAAAAGATGACATAAGGACAAATTATACAAATTATGCAGGCAGGGAAACAGTACAGGGAAGACACATTCTTTAGTGAACTGAAAACTTATAATCCTAAACATAATGTGTGCAGTATGTAGATGATACAGCACATAGCCCTGTTTAACGGCAGAACTATTAAAGACATAGCTATATTGGCATGCATTATATTGCTTCCCTTCATCTTGTTCATGTTGACACTGTGAATGAAATCTAATCTGAATTGAAGAAAGTAGTAAAATATTTAAACTACTACAAAAATTGTAGCCTGCAGCTAAAATACATTTATATTGTTCAGCTAAGTCACACAGTAAAAGCTCTGAATTCCTGAGTGAAAACAAAAGTGGTGAATGTTAGAAAAGCTAATATCAAAAAGGCAAAAGACTAGCTACACCAAAACAGCCAAGCCAACGGCTGTTAAAACGAAAAAATGAATTCAATATTGCTGTCAAAATGAATCTCTAGAAATCCTATATTGCCATGCTGCTCATAACTAAGCATTAGTTTTTGCTACAATTTATATTGCTAATAAAATGCCAAGCCAATACTGGAAATGAAAGCATAGACTATTACCTGATGTTAGTCAGCCAAACTGTAACTTTAAGCAAAAGTTAGAAACTAGTTGTTAACATTCATCCATCCATCCATTATCTGTCGTTTAATCCACACAGGGTTGCCGGCCAGCCGATGTCCATCTGGCAACTCAAGGGCAGGGACAACCCTAGACGGGGCGCCAATCCATCGTAGGACACACACACACACACACACACACACACAGTCACACACTAAAAGCCACTTTAGAGACACCAATTAACCTAACACACATGCCTTTGGACTTTGGGAGGAAACTGGAGTACCCAGAGGAAACCCACACAGACACGGATTAAACCCGGGACCTTCTTGCTGTGGGGCAGCGGTGCTACCCACTGAGCCATCGTGCTGCCGCATTCATTCATATTCAGATAAAGATTTAAACAAGGTAGGTAGGCAGCTACATACATTAACACACAGTACCTTCTGTGGCTTGAGCAAGTGCAACATTAATGAAGACGTGACTGCTGATGGGAGTGAGGCAAGCAGCCGAGAAATTGTGTGGACTGAATCATGGTAGAAAAATACACTGCTCACAAAAATCAGGGGACATTTTTAAATGAATACGAAACGGATCCCACAAGAACACTGGACACTCTGATCCTGTTCATACCCCATCATTGTTAGTGTGTTTTGGCTTAAATGAACAGTCAATGTGTGGCTCTCTTGACCAGTTTAACATAATTCTGTTCACCCCCATGAATATATCACTTACTACTCAATCATTTCAAAACTTTCTTTGGTGTTTCATTTGCTTTTCTGATGATATATATATATATATATTATACTTTAAACAATATAGTATATATATTAAATCTTACTATGAATCCTGTTGTCATCTCCTGTCTGTTCTGTACTATTTCTGCCATAGTCTGTCTCGCCTGTTTCTGTCTCATCTCACCCACCATAATCCTCTGCCAGATTATCTTGTTACCTCCTAGTGTATATATTTCCCTCTCTCTGTGTCTGGCATTACCTTCCCAGTTAGACTGTGTTGATTTTTGTCCTTTGAACAGACCAATCGTTCTCAGCAATATAGTCTTACAAAGAGTCTTACAAAGTTGTAACTGGAATCTTTGGTAGCTTCCCTGATCCATCCATATCTGTTCCATGTCTTGGGCATTTAGTTTTGGAGGAACATGGTCCAAATTAGCCAAGGTGTTGGTGGTGTAATACACTTTTTGCTTCTTAACAATGCTTTTTACAGTACTCTGATGGGTAGTTAAAGACTGCAGGAAGTACCGAAATAAAGCTTAGATTCTTACATTTTCATGAAGGCTGTAACTTCCCAGAGCTGTTGGTTTACATACAGTATGTTTCGGCCTGTTGCACAATTCTCACCATATCGTTACTGCAGACATAGGTTGCAAGAGGAAATGTGAATGTCTCTGTATTCCTTTTAGTACATCAAAATTCAGTCATAACTTGACCCTTTCCAAACTGTTTAGCGTTCTGCAATTCAACATTACAGGCAATATTATTCCGTAGATACAATGTACGGATAAGAATAACTTTATTATTATTGTACAAGTACAACGACATTCAGTGGAATAAAGTACATAGAACTGAATTGAGTATAGAAAGAATAATATATATAGAAATATTATTCAATATGTTGAGAACAGAAATAGAAAATAATAGAATAAATCCGTACAATGTACAGTGGTGAAAACACGCAAGGTGCAGTAATTTCATATGTTCTTTTGGGCCCACATGAAATACGCATGTTTGTTCAAAAGTGAAATATGAGTTAGCAAACAGAAAGCTCCACAGGGAACATGCGGCCGGCATGTGTGTCACGTGTGGTCAATAACTATGAAATATAGGAATAAGCAGTTGCAACCATGTGGACAATGCGCAATACTAATTAATATTATACTTTGCATAATATACATATTATAAATAATGTCTAAAAAAACAATATAATAATAGGTAGATATCAATCATTTGGATGAAATGCAGAATTCACTAGCAATGTGCTATGGGATGTTCAGAACACCTGTGAGTCAGTGAAGGTGGCTGTTATATTTAAGTATAAAGTTCCTGAGGTCTGGTTAGGGAAGTTTATTGCTCTGAAGGAAGTGGTCCTTAGTGTGGCAGTGCGTTCACAAACGCACCTGTAGCATATAACCTTATAAGTATAACGTGTAACAGCTGGTTGCGTTTGGTTACTGTAGACTGTGGTGGCGCTGTAGAGACAGTGAGAATCATAGATCTCCTGAAGGAATGACATCTGTACTCTGATGGCACTCTGGACACTGATGATGTATCTGCAGGATGTATCTCTCTGCTGGAGTGCAATACAGTATAAATAATTGTACTAGGTATTCTATTCATTATCAGGTATTGTGTATGTTTGACCAAACATTAAAATCATATTTAAATACATTATGAAGACAGAATTAATAGAAAGTATTACCCTTTTCCAAATTTAGTTGATATAAATCCCTAGGGGACAGTCCCCAGTGAATTGCTTGCCACACTGCTGGAGAAAGTCATCTGCTCAGCGGGAGATGAAATAGGCAATAGTCTTAAATCCCTCTCCACTTTACACTATTGCTGCCTTAAATCCTTTAACTGGAGCTTATATTAGACATAAATGGTACCTCTGAAGTCACGCCAGCTTAAATGAGTGGCAGTTTTTGCTGTGCATTCCCGTGAGAACAGAGTGAAGTGTGCTACTGTCTTAAAGCCTGATATAGGAACAAAAACAACAGGGCCATGAAAAAATGGTATGGAGCAGTGATGCAGAAAGTTCTAGATCCAATACAAAGTTCTAAACGAAGAGACATGCAAATCTCTTAATTCCTATTGCCAGTATGAATGAAATCTTAGAGCATGGCACTAAAGGAACAGGATGTGACCCTATTCAAGAGAAACGAGGAATATCATTACATCTTCAGAAACACTGGCTACTGCAGATGCTGCTAACTAAACCTAAGACTCATAGGTAAGCAGTTTAAGGTTAAGTGTCTTCCCCGAGGGCCCATGAGTGGCAGTTTAGCACTAAGTAGCAAAGTCAAACATACACTGCACAGACAAATGTTTTTGGACAACCGAGAATTTACGTCCAAAACATGAGTATTTGCATGGACCTTACTTCTTTGCTGCTCTTGTTTGTCAAAGAGGGATTTCCATTTGATTTTGGAACATGACTTTGAGATGAGCTTCTGATGTTATACATATATATTTGGCATCCCAATGCATTTTCAATGTGTCTGATTGAGTTGAGATCAAGGTTCTCTGCAAGTTGGCAAACCAGTTCTTTGTGGACTTTGTTTACAGACACCAGGACAAAACATTGATGAACTGAGTTGTTGGAACTGAATGATAAATGTGTCATATTGAGAATCAGTGCAGTATCATTACAATCCATTCTACTGCCACTGTCCAAGGAGAATCCAGAAATTAATTCTTCATACTGTATTACTAACCGGTGAGTGTGAGTTCATTAATTAGAAGGGAAATAATAGTTTTTTGAAGATGGATAATTTGTACAGATCCAGTGCATTTATTTAGTCCCTCAGAGATTTCTTCTGGTCAAAAATGAACTAACATTTTGAATTCAGAAAAAGTGTTGAGCAGGGACCTTCATATACTCTGTTCCATGGACTGTGAGCAATTCTGAAACTTGGAAAGTGGAAGCCACTGGCAAGGAAGGATTCAAATGAATAAGATCGATCGTGGAAGGGGAACGTGTGTGAGCTTGAGCGTGCATGTAGCGCGAGAAAGCCATGCCGAGGCATGTATATTTTAATCGCGCAGGTGGCGGGTGGTGGCTCTAGCCTGGGCGTGTCTCAAACGGCAGCTGACTAGAGCGAGGTTCAACAAAGAAGTAGGGAGTGAGGCTAAATCGTGGTCGAGGACGGAGAGGGTGCGGGCACAGACGTGCAAGAAGCACACATATAAGCCGAGCCAAAGCGCACCTGAGAACGGAATGAAAACCCATAAAAGTGTCCCTCAAATGCTAAATACCTCAGGGGTTTCCCCAGTACCCGTCCGTCAGCACCAAAAGCCCCAGGACGTTACCAATTAGCCAACAAGCTAGCGAGCAAACGTCCAGTGTGTTGAGGCGCATGCGCACCGGTGGTCAGGTGCACGATGGAGTGAAACGACCTGGCCACGAACACTTCTAGAACTCCTGCATAAGTAGAGGGAGGCTCAGGTGTTCGTCATCAGGTCGTTAACTAGACACTGCTCTGTAACAGCAATCGGCTAGGCAGCACTGAAAGGGAAAAGGTAAGAACCTTAACATTATTAAGCTGAAACTCAA
>JAYJMA010140355.1:0-15193 GCA_036873895.1 Parotocinclus cabessadecuia | reverse complement strand
CCTTTTAGATAATTGTATTACTGTAAAGCTGCTTTGAGACAATGCTACATTGTAAAAAGCGCTATATAAATAAAATTTATATAGAATTGAATAATACTGCAAATGTAAATGTAAAATCTACTTTTAGGTCAATCTTCACAATGTGAAAAACTGATTTTTTAGGTCATATTTATGCAAAAACTATGCAGAGCAAAAATGAGAACCAGGAAAAAGGGTTTTGACAAAACACAAACAATATCTATGAACCCAGCATCACAAATGTTAAGCCTTCCCCTGGCCTCTTTTATACAAAATGACCCGTCACGAACAGGCGAGGAAGTAAACAAACAGGCGAACATAAATGCATGTGTGAGCCATAGAAAAACAAGGCAAAGAGCAGGGAAAACAGTAAAGGGATAACAAAGCAAACAGGCTGAGACACAAAGAGCTACTAGAGACAGAACCTATAACAAACAGACAATAATACAACAGAGACACATACACATCTACAGGGGCATAAGTGAAAACAGACAGGGGCTAACACTAGTCTAACAGATGCTAACAGGCTAAGCTAACACAATGAGGACACAGACTTAGGCTAACAAGCACACAATACAATATAAGAACATGCATGGGAAAGGTAAGAGAGGGGAGAAAGGCAGAGATACAAAGATAAACCAAGAGCAGATACAGGCAGCCACAGACCAAAGAACCAACATGAGAAGGACGAGACCCGGCAGTGGAGAGGAAGAGGGGTGTATATAGGGAAGGCAGCGGGTGACAACAGGACCACCCGCTATATAGGAGGAGAAGCGTCTAGGGAAAGAGCAGCCAGGTGAGGCTGCAGACAGCAACCTCATCCTGACAAAGCCCCCCCCAAAGGGACAAAGCGGGGGACCAGAACAGAGGGGGATTGCAGGCAAGTGATATAAAAAGGAGGAGTGACACAGGAGGAAGAGTAGGAGGCAGAACATGAGGGATCAGCAGAAAAGGAAGAATGGATGCGCAGGGCCTAAAGAGTCCATTATTAGTGTTCACCCATAGGGTTCTTGGTCGCCCTACGTGGCCCTTGCACACTCTCTCCGTCTGACTGCGGAGAGAGTGTCCTAAGGGTCAGGGTAAACCGTCTGTGTGGTGTGGCTGGTGTAAGAATGGGGATCTGAGCAGGCAGGCTCTGATGGTGTCCTTGCGAGCTCCCGGCTAAAGGAAGAGCAAAAACCAAGACAGGCACTGGCACTGCACAGCATCAGGAAGAGGACAGGGGACGGCGTCAGGCGCGTGATCGTCCATGTCCTCGGGACCTGCAGCGGGTGCGTCCTCTGGAATGGGACTGGCCACGGCAACTGGAACTGGAGTTCCTCAGGTCTTTGAGACTGGGACAGCTGCAGGGTCCAGAACTGGAGCAACCCTCACATCAGAAAAAGGGGCAGCCATGGCAACCTGCACCGGAATTTCCAGGTCCTCAGGAACAGGACCAAGCTTCGCCATGGTGACCGAAACTGAGGCAGCCAGTGCATCCTGAGCTGGGGTGACCATGGTCTCGGGAACTGGAATGGAAATAACAGAGAAATCATTAATGGAAACAGGGAAGGGCTCCGCCGTGGATATGAGAGCAGGCCGGTATCAGGGGCAACTGCCACCTCAGGTACCAATCTCGCAGCCCTCAGATCTGCATCCATCTGATGCAGCCTGGGATCCAGGAGTGTCCATAGCCTTAGATAACGGGGTGGGCACAAGCTCAGGAGCAGCCGCCACAAACTTGGGAACTGACACAAACTTGCTGTCGAGTACAGGATCCTGTGCCGCAGCCCAGACTGGAGCAGTCATGGCCTCGAACCATGAGACAAACCCTGAAGCCATGAGTGACCTCTCCATCACCTCAAAGCATTCCAGGCTATGGGGAAAAACCTGGGGTGACCGTCACCACTAAGAGTGTGCATCTCGCACAAGTAGCTTCACCTAGGGCTCTGCCACCAGGTGGATAGCTGTTTCTAGGTCTCTGCGGGTAGCATCTAGGGCATGCATGAGCCAGCACACTGCAGACTGAGCCTGGGAAAGTCCTAGCTGGGTGAGCCAACTCCTGGGAGTCTCCGTGCCATCAGCGTCAAGGGGATCATTCAGGTGACTGGCAGCCACCGGCTCAGGATCCAAGCTGGTGAGCATGGTCCCCTGCGATGAGCTAGAGAGTGAGGGATCTGAAGGCAGGCTAGCTAGGGTGGGTTCCAGTATCAGGCTGGCATGCTCCTTTACCCTATTCCTCCTATGCTTATGAGTGGATCAGGAGGATGGGGCTTCAGGACTACAAACCTGCTCAGAGGGGCAAAACATGTGGCCTGCTGGGTAGAGGGTGAAAGAGGCGAGAAAGCAGAAGTACAAAAACAAACCAAGCGCAGATGCAGGCAGCCACAGACCAAAGAAGCTACAAGGATAAGACCCATCAAAGAGTGGAGAGGAAGAGGGTATATATAGGGAAGGCAGCAGGTGACAACAGCGCCACCCGCTGTATAGGAGGGGAGGCACCTAGGGAGAGAGCAGCCAGGTGAGGCTGCAGACAGCAACCTCATTCTGACACCTGGTTTTATAAGAGCGTTTTTCAGGCTTGTGGTAGTCTGCATCAGGTTTAGTCAATTAAGAATTAATGACTAATGTTTTTAAAAATACGTCCAGAGATGTTCTGAATATTCCAACATTCAATTCATTAATTCATTTATCCATCCAATTAATTGCTTGTATCAATGTATAAAATCAAATGCTTAATCCTGTGTGGTTTCTTTTCTACCCTTTTATTATTTTTATGTATTAAATAAGACGAATAAGAAGGACAAGGTGGAGAGTGTGTCACCCACGACAGAAATAAAAACAACCCAGTCCACTTCAACATCTCCATCATGGCAGGAGAAGCTGAAGCAACAAATGGCGAAGAGTGGTGAAGCTGCAGCATATCAGCATGTAGAGGTGGGAAGATCATAAACAAGTATCCAAATATATTACTTGGTGACATTTCCTCCAAATCATATTATTAAGGTTCAAGGTTTGCTTGTATTTAGCAATAAGTATTTATAACAGTGTACCAACCAGTGCTAACAGTGTAGGATTCAAAGATTCAGTGATATTTTATTGTCAATTTCACTATAGATCTAGGACATTACTGTGTTTCTCTCACCTTATACATACAAACTTACAGTAAATTTAATACTGTGCAAAAATAGATGTAATGCAATATAACATATACAATAAAAACTAAATATTTTGTGGTGTGATGTGCAAACAACTGAGGTAGAATAGTAGAGTTGTGGTAAATATGATGTAATGTGCAAATAACTGTACCAATGTAACAACATTACCAATATTAGTTTAAGGTGCATTTAAGGTTCATATATCATATCATCAATCATAGTAGTCAGCCATAACATTAAAATCTCTTCCTTGTTTCCACATCCCCAAATCAGGAAGTTTGACAGCATGGAAAATGCAAATAAGAAAAGTTTTTTTTACACTTACTGTGACTTTTCTTTCATAGTAGATGGGGTGAAGCTAATATGCTTTATGTTTTGTCTGGCCAATTTCATTTGTTTATAAACATCCATTTCTGAATTGAACTGCAAAACATTCCAAAAAAGCTGGGTTGGGGCAATATAGGGATAGTGATGCTAGTTATTTTAAATAGTGGATGTCAACAGGTCGACATACAGGTGAACATAATAGACAACTTGATGGAAAAAGCAGTATCAATAAAAGGCTGTCTTTGAGGGTGCAAAGATGGGCAGAATATCTCCGGTTTGTCAACAAATGCATGATAAAATTATTGGAATGTATATTGAAATGTATAAAACAATGCTTAGATGAATTGAAAGGGATTTGTATATTTCTCCCTCTAAAGTCCATCAAATCCTTAAATGCTTCCAGAAATCAATAGTTAATTTCAGCACAGGCAATGGTTAGAACTGTGACGCCAGCTAGAATGTGGACGATAACGCAGATAGCAGAGCGTTCAGAGGGAACGAAAGGGCAAGAAACTTAGCCAAACTGTCCAGGGTCAAACCCAGCAAGATCCACAACAGTACGAGAGGGTGAGGTGAAAAGCGTAGTCAGAGGACGGAAAACGAGGGTCAAAACGAGGTCAGTAAAGCGATTAATCGAAACTAGAAGTGCTTAGTACGAGGGGTAAACCAAGTGACTTAGCGATGAAGGTGCGGAGTGCAAGTGTATAAGAAGGGTTTCGTGATGAGACTCAGGTATGCGTAATTAGTAATCAGGTGACCGTGAGCGGGCGTGTGTCTGGGTATGGTCCGCCACGCAGATCGCGGGTGTGACAAAAACAAGGGTGAAAGCATAAACTAAAGACTTGTGATCTCTGATCACTCAGATGGAACTATATCAAGAACCATGCTTATTCCAAAGCTGATATAAGCACATGGGCAGGGGCAGTTTTGAGCAGATGAGAATAATGTGGTTAAAACATGCAGATCAGGTATGTCCTACATATTAATTTACCCCTTACTGATAAAGATTTTATATATTTACAACCCCAATTCCAATGACGTTGGGACTTTGTGTTAAACATAAATGCTTAGATATAAAGGGAGCATCCCCGAAGGGCTCAGTCGTTCACAAGTAGGGATGGGGTAAGGTTCCCCACTCTGTGAACAACTGCATGAGCAAATAGTCCAACAATTTAAGAACATATACAAGTGCAAGTTATAACTCTACCATGCAAAGTGAAAGAAACATTCAGAAACGCTGCCAGCTTCTCTGGGTCATCTGAGATGGACTGCACAAAGTAGAAAAGTGTCTGATGTGTCCACATTTCAGTTTTTAAAAATCATGAACGGAGCAACATAGGCTGCCATGCCAAATTCTGAATATTCTGTGTTATAACAGCATGGCTTCATAGTAAAAGAGTGCATGTACTAGACTGGCCTGCCTGCAGTCCAGACCTGTTTTCCATTTGAAAATGTGTGGTGCATAATGAAGTGCAAAATACGACAACGAAGACCCCGGACTCTTAAGCAACTGCAGTTGTACATCAAGCAAGAATGGGAAGGAATTCCACTTACAAATCTGCAAAGGGCTTGCAAATAATCATATTCTGTTTTCATTTTTGTTTTACACAATGCTCTGACTTCATTGGAATTGAGGTTGTATGACAGCAGAGCAGATCTATTTTATAGAGCTATTATAGATGATTAAAGATTACAAACTGACCCCAAAAAGCAGAGGAAGGGAAATAAATCCCTTTTGAAATGTATCAAAATGGATGTAGAATGTTGTATTGTGGTAGATGGTATAACCATCCGTTTCAACCACAAAATATGAACTGTGTTTTGGACAGAACAAGTATGAGGAGAGATTTGTGGAAGTTCCGCTGAAAAGTGGAACAGAAGATACAGTTAGAGCATTAGAGGAACAAGAACGGCAAGAAAGGGAGCAGCACCCAAAGATGATTGTCAGGGGGATCACATACTACAAATCAGACCCAGTGGATGAGGCAGAAACAGAAGAGAACAGTGAGTTAAACTTCTGTAAAACACATATATCATTTTCTGATGTAGTTATCCAATATTTTGTACTGTATCCATTTGTATCCAGTTTTTTTGTACTGTAATTACCCTTGCTGAAATGCATTACTCTTATGAGAATACCAAACAATGACCTATAAGTCTAACAAAATTTCCAAGCAAAAAAAATGTCATTTGATTTACATTTACATTTTCTAATCACCACTGATGAATTAAGATGTCAAATGTGTTACTTCCCACTCAGGGCTGGGACAACATTTGGTAACATATGGCTAGGGAATAACATTACATGCAACAAAAAAATTACAAACAATACAAAATAAGTTACTACAACCCTCGCTGACACAGGCTAATGTTAATGCTCATGTGTTCACTATCAGGAGAAAACTAAACAACAATAGTATGCATGGTAATGTTGCTAGAAGAAAGCCACTGATCTTAAAAAAAGTACATTTCTACTTTTCTACAATGTCATCTGAAACCAGAAAAGCCAAATAAAAAACAAAGCAGCAAATTCATAGAATCATGAGTGAAAAGCTGCATAAAACAACCCTAATACGCAAGTGACCTGCCACTCAGGTAGTAACAAAAAGTAATCCACCTTTCTCCTGCTTGAATATGCAAATAAGCTTTCGATTATTGGTATATTTTTCAGTTTTTTTATTGTAATTCCAAACAATCCAACAAGGTACAATTTATTGTGTCTGGTGATTTTTCTGGCCAGTAAACAGCTCTGTTTTGCTCTCTGGCCTCTTGATAGACAAATTACACATGATTCACTCTACGAATCTGGCCAACAAATGAATCTGGTTTTGTAGTCAACCTAATTATATTCGCCACGACATTATATATGCACAATTTTATTATTTATACGCGTTAATACAACCCAAAACAGAAAAAAATACTTGGTACTACAGAATTATGGAAAATTTTAATTTTAAACATGCAATGTGTCGGAGTTTGATTTAATTGCAGACAGTATGAACCTTAGACATTTAATGTTTAGTCTGGTCAACTTCATTTAATTTGGTAATAAGTGACCTTTCTGCATTGCAGGCATGTGACACATTCCAAAAAAGGTTAGGACTGGGCAATTTAGGACTAGTAATGAACTTAAAATGTTGTCAACAGGTGATTGCAATTATGACTTGGTAGAAAAGCATCATCCACAAAAAGAGAATTAATTTAATGTTTTTAATTGAAATGTTTTAAAAACAATGGTCCTGGAATGAATTTACATATATCTCACTCTACAGTACATACTGTTATTGAACAATTCAAGAAATCTGGAGGAATAAAAGGGCAAGGGCAAGGGCCTAAATGAAAGACCCGTTACCTTGGTATCCTTCAGACAGTGCAAAGAACCACCATTCATCACTAGCTGATGTAAACACATGAGGTTACTTTGGCAAACCTGTACCAAGCATTACAATATGGAGTTACAATCACAGGAATGAATGTAATGTATATTAGCACATCAAAAATGACCAGACAAAACATTAACTATCTTGTGTACCTACTGTTTGACCTAAAATTAACTTAAAGAAAATGTAACAAGCACTAAGTTTATTTTAAATTCATTTTAATACTGTCAAAATGTTTTTCTGATTCTGGGTTGTAATTTCTTGTCGCTGATATTTATCCCATTTTTTTTTACACTTTTCCTGATAAATGTAAAAAGAAATATGGATCAATCTGAAGTAGCTCCTGTTCTTTATATGCGGACTCCATAGGGTATTATGTAACCATGTTTGTTTTGCATTTGCTTTTATTAATCTTATTTAACAAGATTACTTCATACTTATCATCACAAATAGGCAGTGTAACAGGAGAGCACTTCTGATTTGGTAATGTGACAACCGCAGACCCAGTCCCCACCCTGAGAAACACTGAGATTCAGGACCCCAGTGCTCAGCAAGGTGGTGCTGGAGGTGTTATGTTATGAGGGCAGTCTTCAGGCCCAGTGGGTTCAGCTTTCTGATCAGGTGCTGAGGAATTACTGCGTTGAATGCTGAACTAAAGTCTATGAAAAGCATTCGAACATACTTGTCTTTACTGTCCAGATGGGTGAGGGCCAGGTGAAGGGTTGTGGATATTGCGTTGTCCATCGAGTGGTTGGGACGGTATGCAAACTGCAGAGGGTCTAATTAAGGAGGCAGCAGGGTCTTGATGTGCCTCATGACAAGCCTTTCGAAGCACTTCATAATATTGGGTGTGAGAGAAATGGGACGGTGAGCTGTTAAGGCCAGGTTCTGAGGTCCCTGGCACCAATATAATTTTAGGCCACACTGCATACTGTTTCTGGACTCCTAAGTATTCATTGCTTCTTTAGAGGGCTGGGCTGCATCATCGGTTGTCACATGACCACACTAGGAATTCTTATTACAGGAAAAATGTTACCAAGAACTCTATCATGCCAAGAATTACATTTAATGTCAATAAGTTATAGGTCTTGTTTTAATTTTGTGTAAAATAACATCAGATACATTTTGAAAGTCACTCCTAAATGGCTATAAAAAAGAAATGTAATTGCTATATTATTTTCATCTAAACTGAATGGCCAGTTTATTAGAGATGTTTTGTACCTTTTCTGTATGGTAATTAGACACGGGACCCTGGAGTGCAGTATAAAACCAAGAGAGCAAGTTTTATGTTGATCAGTTTAGAATGGGAAAATCAAGCAATGTGAAAAGTTAAAGTTACATTCCTTCGCATGTGGCCATGCTGATGGGGGTGTCATAGTCCCTTAGTTGCAGCTGTTTAACAGCAACTAGGTAGATGGACTTTTTCAATAGCAGATTGCGCCAGGCCACAAGGGTCATGTAGTCATGGATTGCCTCCAAGAACATGATAACCACATTTGCCAGATTTCAATTCTAAAGAGCACCTCTGGGATGAGGCTGTTCAGAGTATGTCAGTATCACCATGTTATATTTTCCAAATACAAGAATCTCTTCATTCAGCATGGGTCACTATTCGTACTGAATTTATGAAACACCTATGGCAAGACAAATTGCATCTGTATGTCTCTAATAAATTGTCCAACCACTGTATTTTAAATAAAGCAATGTCTTTAAATATGAAGTAGTTTGTTAAATTCAGGCATATGCATATAAGAGATATTTCCTTTTGCAGCTTTTAGAACTAAGCTGTTGTCTGATTCATTTCTGCAGCGGCGGACGATGAAAACCAAAGTGGTGATAGCGTTATAGATCTCTTCACTGAAGATGAACTTATTCCTCTCGGTGCTCCTGTATTCAGACCTGTCAGCAAAACAAGGCAGGTTACAACCACACCTATGGCTACAACTCAGGTTGGCACAAGTGAACCTGAGAATCAGAGTGAACAAGCTGACTCTCCCCTGCCTGTTAAGATGAGAATGCCTGAAGAGCCCTTGATTACACTGGCAAAACCTTCACAGTCAGCCACAGAGAGCATCATCAAGCTCAAAGATTTATCCCCAGCTCCCACAGACAATTTGAAAACTGTCATGCCCACAGCACACATTACAGCACACTCCATACCCAGCAACCTGACTGGAACAGAGCATACGAAAGAGATGCCCACTACTCAGACAATGCTGAAGTCAGACAAAGCATACAATTTCAGTGACATCACAACTGATTCAAATACCACTGTTTCAAAAATTGCTAGAAACTTTAAACAGACTACAGTGGCTACTGTTATCACTCAGTCTGAGTCAGAGTTCTCAGGGAAGACTTTAACTGAGCAAAACTACAACACTAGAACCAGTTCCAGTAAGGACATCATCCAGGCTTTTACCAGTGCACAACCCCCAGCTGCAACACTAACACAAAGCATTCAGTCTACTGTCATGCTGAAAACCTCACCCACCATGGTTACAGATGCAGCAAGCTCTATGGCTACCACATCAAAGACAATATCTACTACTCCTGCTATTACCAACTTTGAGACTACAGAATCATCTGGCATTCAAAATACACCAAGTGTTACAGAGCATGACACTGATTTCAGCACAACAACAGCAATGGCTACAGCGAGTCTGATCACAACGACAATTAACAGCAGCAAACCTACTAGCACCAGTTACATGGCTGAAGAAAAGGAAGTGCAGATAGAAGAAGATTCCAAACGCAAGACCATTAAAGCTGTTAATGAGGAGAACAGGGAGCAAAAATGGCCAGGTAAACAAAAGCTACTTTTCCCAAATGCAGTCTTTTGCTATATCTTTTTTTCTGTTTTAAAAAGATTGTGACCTCCTCACTAGGATCTCGTTTATACATTTATTATCATTTCCACATTTCACTATATAAATATATATATATATATATATATATATATATATATATACAGTGGGGCCAAAAAGTATTTCCACTGATTGTGCAAGCTCTTCTATAGAAAGATGACAGAGGTCTGTAATTTTCATCATAGGTATAGGAAAAAATGAGAAAAAAACTCCAGGAAAGAACATTTAATTAAAAATTAAATTAATTAATTAAAAATAATTTATTTGTAAATTATGGTGGAAAATAAGTATTATATAAGTTGCTGTAGACAGGTGTTTTTATACGGATAACAAGGTCAAACATTAATACATTAATACAGGTAACGAGTGAAGGACAGAAGAGCTTCTTAGAGAGCTAGTTACAGGTCTGTGAAAGCAAGACATTTTGCTTGTTTGTGGGTAACCAAATACTTATTTTCCACCATCATTTATAAATAAATTCCTTAAATTCCTACAATGTGATTTCCTGGATTTTTCTTCTGCAAATTTTAACTCTCATAGTAGTCTATTAAAGTGATGAAAATTACAGACCTCTCTCATCTTTCTAAGTAGGAGAACTTGCACAATCAGTGGCTGAATAAATACTTTTTTTCTACTTAGTACTCCATGTGCTTGTATGCATGACTTACAATGCTGGGGCATGCTCCTAAAGAGATGACTGATGGTGTCCTGGGGGATCTCCTCTCAGATCTGAATTAGGGCATCGCTGAGCTCCTGGATAGTCTTGTATGCTATCAATGGTATTAATACATTCATTCACCGATTCTCCACCACTGAGCACGTATTAACAGTGGCAGTGTTTTTAGCCGTGGTTTATTAGGTACGGTGCTGTGTGGGCTATATACTGAACATGCATTAACAGTGCCAGTGTCCAGGGTTGTTTGCACATGCGTGAACTGTAGCATGGCGTTGCAAGCGTGGGGAAGTTCATTTGTAATTTTCAGTCGCTGATTCGATCTTAAGCAGCCACAGCAACCTAGGACAGCGGTAGACAGATCACTTTTCGCTATTTCTCCCAATATGGCGTCCGCGGAGCAACGCACACTTGACAAACTCAGTACAGAGATCGAGCTTCCTGGCCGCGAAATTCACCGTCTTCTAAATAAACAGACGGAATTACAGCGGAGGAAGACGAGGCTTGAAAAGGCCCGCGACGCCAACCACGCTGAGACTCCCGCAGCGACTCCCACTCCGACTCCCCCTCTGCCCCCGCGTCTGTACCCAGCAGCGCCCATCTTTACTCCTGCACCCGACTGGGAGAAACAAAGCAGACGTGGAAAGCGGTCATCATCTCCACCTCCACAGCCGGCTTTCACCTCAGCAAACCGGTTGGAGGTACTCAGCTCCAGGTCATCACCTCAATCACCTGCACGGAAGGCGAAAAAGCGAGGTGTTCTTATCATTGGTGACTCAATAACAAGACATTTAAAAGTCTCAGTCACTATAAGAAATGGGTGCATGTGTCCTTGACGTTGCCAGGCGGCTTCCTTCGGCACTGAGGGATCACGACGACATCGACACCATCGTTCTGCACGTGGGGACGAACAACATCTCAAGGAGCACTACTGCTCACATGGATATGGCCCACAAAAAAAGAATTGTCATCTCAGGCCCACTGCCCACCTACAGGAGAGGATCTGAGGCCTACAGCCGGCTGTATACTGTATACTCCACTGGGAGAGTTTTCGGGAACGTCCTGCTCTCTACTCTCGAGATGGGATCCATCCAAGTCGCCTGGGCTCAGCAGTCATCGCAAACAACATCGAGGAGGTTATTCTTCACCGAACCTGACTGTCTCCATCACGTTACACAAAACAGGCGAGTACATCAGTTTACAAAATAGACACTGTGTCTGTTCCCCAAACAAAACAAAAACATAATAACCAGAAGGTTTGTTTTAGCAACTTGATTAATATAAAACTAGACAATACAAAATACCCAGTATGCACATCTGACCTGAAGCTTGCGCTTTTAAACATTAGATCACTTACAAATAAAGCACTGATCATAAATGAGATAATTACTGATTATTGATTTACTCTGTTTAACAGAAACATGGATTAGAGCTAATGAATATGCAGCTTTAAATGAAGCTAGTCCCCCGGGTTACAGCTACATTCATCCACCCCAGAAAAATGGTAGAGGAGGCGGTATAGAAATGATATATAATGAAAAACTAAATATCACTCAAAAGTCAGGACACACATTATCTTCCTTTGAGGCGCTGTATGGAAATGTAACCTGTGCAGGCCAAAATAAATCTATTTATCCAATCCCAGTAATTATCATTTATAGACAACCAGGACAATACTCAGAATTTCTTAATGAATTTGCAGACTTCGTCTCAAATCTAACCATCTCTATAGATAAGATGATAATAGTTGGTGATTTTAATATCCATTTTAATAATCCAGTTGACCTGTTTTTCTATCAGCTTTTCTAGACTCTGTAGGAATCAACTCAGGATCAACTCACAAGGCTGGTCACACACTCGATCTAGTTTTATCATTTGGACTAGATATTGATAATATAACTATACTGTGTAAAGATATTTCAGACCAATATTTAATTACATTTAAAATTAAACTATAAAGTTAAACTATAATATGCCCACGCTAAAGAGGTATAGCTACAAACGCACAATCACATCACATACAGCAGATTATTTTATAGATAAACTTCCAGATTTAACTTTGACTGGCTCACTGTCTGACCCTACAGCCATTAATCAGGCAACGGAACTTCTAGAGACGAACTTCCGCAGCACATTGGATAAAGTAGCTCCTTTAAAAAGATAATTTATTATAGGAAATAAATTAGCTCCCTGGTATAATGAGAATATAAGCATTCTGAAACAGGACACTCGAAAACTAGAACACAAATGGCATCAAACTAAACAAGTAGTGTTTTAAATAGCATGGAAGGAAAGTCACCTGACCTATAGAAAAACTCTTAGTAGTGCTAAATCAGCTTATATCTCTATCTTAATTGAAGAAAATAAGAATAATCCTAGATTCTTATTTAAGACTATAGCTAAACTAACTAGCAAAAAGACAAACTCAGGTAAACTCATGTGCAATGTCAGTTTATGGTAGTAATGATTTTATGAATTTCTTCAATGAGAATCTTGATAATATTAGGCTGCATATCAACACTAACTTAAATCAGAATAATTTTGTAAATAATGTGGTCAATAACTTAAATATCTCTGATCATAAACTTGAACATTTCAGCCCTGTAAACGAGACTGAATTAGTCACACTGATCTCCAAATCAAAATCTTCAGCGTGTGTTCTTGATCCCCTAACCACATTTTTCTTAAAGCAAATTCTACCAGGAATTATTAAGCCGTTATTAAAAATAATCAATTCCTCACTTAGCACAGGATATGTACCCAAATCCTTTAAGTTGGCAGTAATCAAACCTCTAATTAAGAAACCGGACTTAGGCCAATCTCAAACCTATTATGAGTCCTAGGACAGCAGTTATGTTCATGCCTACACAGGAACAACATTCATGAACTCAATCAGTATGGCTTTAGACTCCATCAAAGCACAGAGACAGCACTGGTTAAAGTGGTTAATGACTTCCTAGTGGCTTCTGTTCTACTCTCCTCCATAGACTAGAGAATGTTGGTGGAGTTAAAGGAACAGCTCTACCCTGGTTTACATTGTATCTCTCTGAACGTTATCAGTATGTTGCTCAAAAAGGAGACATCTCTCAGCCTTGTAGTGTAAAGTTTGGTGTTCTAGGCAGGCTCTTTACTTTTCTCATTGTATATGCTTCCTAGCAAGTTTCCATTGCTATGCCGATGACACACAGTTGTATGTTTCAGCAAAGCCAGATGAGAGATATTATCTTAATAAAGTTGATGAATGTGTGATGGACATTAGACAATGGATGTTAAATAATTTTCTTCTTCTTAACTCTGATAAAACAGAAGTACTTCTTCTTGGACCACAGGCAGCTAGAAGTAAGCTTTCTGATTTGACAATAACTCTGGATGGTAGTTCAGTCTCTCCCTGTGAAGGAGTAAAAGACCTTGGTGTGATAATTGACCCCAGTCTTTCATTTAAAGTTCATGTAGATAATATTAGCTGGACAGCTTATTTTCACTTAAGAAACATCGCTAAGCTAAGAAACTCATTAATTGGAGTCCACTGGATGCAGAAACACTAATCCATGCCTTTTGTTACGTCTAGATTGGACTATTGTAATGCTTTGTTGTCTGGATGTTTCAGCAGGTGTTTACATAAGCTTCCATTAGTACAGAATTCTTCAGCTAGAGTTCTAACTAGAGCTAAAATATGATCATATCATCCCTGTTTTACGTAAACTACATTGGCTTCCTGTTAAATCCCGCATTGAGTATAAACTTCTACTTTTAACGTATAAAGCTCTAAATGGTCTCGCTCCACAATATCTGACTGAGCTGTTAGTATAACATGATCCACCTCGCCAGCTTCGATCAAGTGCTGCAGGTTATCTACAAGTTCCTAGAATAATCTCTTGTCTCTTGCAACCTTTAAGGACGCGGATCTTCAAAAAGAAATGTGAAATTATGGAATTTATTAAAGGGTCTCTCAATGCTATTGACATCATCTTCTCGACAAGAAGCCTTGGCTCGGGGGTGCCTACCCATCCAGATTGAACTTTTGCTGCTGGATATGTGATGGACGCTTGGAAGAACTGGCGGATCATGTGTATGGCACAACTTTCCATTGAGGACATTGAGGATGTATTCTTATTCGGATCCATGATTACGGGGTTTCTGTTGATTGGATTAGGCGTTATTAGGCTGGTATATTGCAAAATTAAAAGAGTTGGATCAGCGGTTCAAAGCCAATTACCACTGTCCAACATGGAAGAGTGTAGGAAGAGCCGTAGGCACTCAGACTGTGACTTTTACTCACAGATTTAATTCAATCTCGGAGAAGCTATCGGTTCTGAACTCAAAACTTAAAAAAATAGGAATTGAAAACCGCTATTCATGAGTGTTCTGTGTGAAAATTTAGAGCACTCGAGCCAAAACAAGCAACATACATAGACATATTACATATTTCATCTAAATGTTTTATTATATAATGGTAATTATGTTTATTACCCAGATGAGGATGGGTTTGCCTTCTGAGTCTGGGTCCTCTCAAGGTTTCTTCCTGTTAATCTCAGGGAATTTTCCTTTCCGCTGTCATTTTGCATCTTATCTGGTTTTCAGCACCCATCTTATCTGTGGTTTGGCCTTGAGGTCGAGCTGCAGTGTAAACGTCTTTAGAGGATTCCGCTGCTATGGAAACCTATGGGAACCCCCCTCCATCATCCGAAAAGACTGCTGGGGCGTGGCCTGTCTGGAAGTTTCCACTGTGCTATGGACACGGACTGGTGCTTTCGGGCGACTCTTTGCCCCCCCCCTCTCTTAACCTATGAACAC